>CABHPH010155250.1:14706-30892 GCA_902168325.1 Peromyscus nudipes | reverse complement strand
TGTGTGTGTGTGTGTGTGTGTGTGTGTGTGTGTGTGTGTGTGTGTGTATGTGTACTGGGATTCAACCCCTTACACACACTCTTACATCTGCCCAACCAACCCTTCTATTTTCTCATCAGCATCTCCCTAGATGATGTTTCTGAAAATGTGGAACAAGGGTATACAATAATTCAGAAATTCAGGAGGAAAGACAATTATTCCAAACTCCTCATTGTGCTCAGTCCTCAATGACATGACAGATGTTGGCCAATAACACCAGTGACTGACTACTGGTCAAAATTTAGTCTAGACATTCAGAGCATTCTGACTTGAAAGAATGAATACAAAAATAGAATCTCAAATGATGAAAATGTGAATGGACCGTTACCTGGAGGCAGGAAATTATCCCAATCGCTGGTTTCAACAACTATACAATTGTTTTCCTGGGACATGAGTGTCTGTGTCCTCCCTGACCAGTGATAACTCAGCTGTTTTCTCATTCAATCCTCCACTCTCCTGCCCTTAGCTTAGGGTCCAAGAAAGAGGATTTGAGGAGTTCATGAGGCTTTAGTGTAAACAAGACTGGAGAATACTAGCTGATCTGCAGGATGCTTCATCTTTTTCTGTTGCTTTTTGTTTGTTCTGTGTTCAAGACAGCGTCTCACTATGTAGCCCTAGATGTCTCAACTATATGTAGACCAGGCTGGCCCAGAACTCAGAGATCCATCTGCCTCTGCCTGCCCAGTGCTGGGATTAAGGGAATGTACCACTATGCCTGGCTTTTTAAAAATATATTTATTTATTTTAAGACACTTAAATTTATGATCCCTGATATATGCTAAACTACTCAATGCCACTGCATTTTACTATCTAGAGTGGACTGTCTCTTTCCCTGACCCACCCAAGCTGGCAAGTGGTTATTTATTTATTTATTTATTTATTTATTTATTTATTTATTTATTTATCTGATTTTTCGAGACAGGGTTTCATTGTGTTGTGTACCCCTGGCTGTCCTGGATCTCACTCTGTAGACCAGGCTGGCCTCAAACTCATGGAGATCCACCTTCCTCTGCCCCCCAACTACTGGAATTAAAGGCGTACACTACTACGACTTCAGTCTTCACAATTTGGCTCTTTTTTTTTTTTCAAGACAGGGTTTCTCTATGTAGTCCTGGCTGTCCTAGAACTCACTATGTAGACCAGGCTAGCCTCAGACTCAGAGATCTGCCTGGCTCTGCCTCCTGAGTGCTGGGACTAAATAAAAGCATGCGCCACTACAACCGGCCCTACTTGAGTATCTTTAGTCTCTTCAAGATGGAGCCTCAGCCGGGCGTTGGTGGCGCACGCCTTTAATCCCAGCACTTGGGAGGCAGAGCCAGGCGGATCTCTGTGAGTTCGAGGCCAGCCTAGGCTACCAAGTGAGCTCCAGGAAAGGCGCAAAGCTACACAGAGAAACCCTGTCTCAAAAAAACCAAAAAAAAAAAAAAAAAAAGATGGAGCCTCTGTTACTCATGTGGCATATGGCACATGGTGAGACATCAATAACATCTGTTGTAGTAACATAATCATAAGAAAGGCACTGGGAGAAACACAGGAAAAAATAGGAAAGACAAAAATCCGGAAGCCGGAGGAGATTACCATAAGGCTGTCCCTGCGAAATGTCTGCTCGGAGTCATCTGATTGGGCCAACAGCTTTCCCAACAAGTCCAAAAAGAGATTGGCAGCCTCCTGAAACACCTGTAGGCTGGAGAAGAATGAACCCATGGCATCTTCCCATCCTCCCACCCTGGATATGGGTATGGCAAATGGGTCAGTTCTGAAAAGGTAGATCTTTGCCAAGGAACACAGCAGAATGATCCTCCTTTCGACTCTGGTAACAGACACACCGGGGGTGGGGGTGGGGAGTTGGAGAGGAGGAGAGAGCTCACATATACCGTTCAAGCCCCTTCTCAGCTGTTTTCACAGTTTGAGCCTTCCACTGAAGCCCATCTGTGCTGGGTGATTGCTGACTCTTAGAATCTGACTGTCATGTGGCAAAGCTGGCAGTGTCTCAAGGTCCTTATGAGGATCAACTAAACTCTGAAGGCTGGTCAGCTCATCTCTAACCCCGTCACACATCACCACTTCTCACTTGCTCCTCCTAATGAGGAGGGGAACTAACGAAGTAGAAACTGAAGCCACACTGGCCAGCGGGGCAGAAGCGTCTTTTCCCCCACCTGTCACCTGTCTGGCTCCTCTCCAGATTGAAGGCGCACGAAAAGTAGGCCTGAACCACAGCCACCAGGTCCCGTAAGAAGGCCCCATACCAAGGTTGCTGTGAAAAGGGACAGAAAGGGCAGTATGAGGAATGGAGACCGGAGGCAGAAAAAGTAGCAACAAAGGCGTGCAGAGTGCCAGGTGGAAAGGGCCAGGGAAGGAGAAAGTCGAGAGTGTCAGTCGAAGGGTCGCAGACCATCTGAAGACGACAATTGACTTGAGCAGCATGTTAGTGGAAAACTATCCTTTTCAGTTTCTTATATTTACCTGAGTTTGATACTTAGCAGCAGAGGGCAGCATCCTGAGGGCTGCTTTAGTCTGCCTTACCACGCCCTCATCAACTGGGGGAGGTTGGGGGGGGAGGGGAGCTGTTCTCCAGGCTCAGCCATGTCAGGACCCAAAGCAGGGAAGTAGCAGTTTGGCCCCAGCCACACTGAGTCTTGCTCCTAGCTCTCCCACTTATAATATGGCCTTCTGCAGTGGCTGCAGGGGCTAATCTCCAAACTTCAGTGTGCTGCTTTGAAAACCAGGTAACAGAGCAGAACTCTTCTCAATACTGGGAAAGGACCCATTTTTTGAAAGTCTGATTTTTATCTTCTCTTAGAAAACCACATTACACAGGTACACTGGCTCAAACTTCCACATGCCAACAATAGGCTGGAGCTAAGAAGATGCCCCACTTGTCGGGGGATGTCTAACATACTCCCTACCACGTAGACAGCTGTATGCCTACCTCCCCTTCTTCACTGACTGATACTACTTGTTTAGCCCCAGAAGGCATCAGAATTTGCAAGTGATGGTCAGGTAATTAGAAAAGGAAGGATCGAAAAGAAGAGGTAGTCAGGTCAAACAGACGGCAGCTCCGCCGGGAGAAGGCAAGGAAGAGGACCACCTCTTGTCTTCAGAGGCTGCTGGGCTGCTGGGTACCTGCTGGATACTGCCGCTCTCCTGGCTGTGTCTGAGGAGGCTCAGAGGCAGCCTGGGCAGTCCTGCCTCCTGGCAAAAGGTGTACAGGAGCACAGAGTCACTGCAGCTGGACAGGAGACTGCTTAGGACACGGAGTGCAGGAAGGAGGTGGGAAGCACCCTCTAGGATGCCTTTCAGGATCTGGGGGATGAGAGAAAGAGACAGCAGTTGGTATAATTATAGGTAAAGGAAGAAGAGTCACAAATCCTGAATGGCGCACGGCGGCGGTGGTGCATGCCTTTAATCCCAGCACTCGGGAGGCAGAGCCAGGCGGATCTCTGTGAGTTCGAGGTCAGCCTGGTCTACAGAGTGAGATCCAGGACAGGCATCAAAACTACACAGTGAAACCCTGTCTCGAAACAAAACAAAACAAAAAACAATACTGAATGGCTCCAAGGAGTTAGCAGAGCAAACCAAATGTCTGCATTTCTACCTGGAGGAGTTGAAGAGCCAAGGAGGAAGAACAGGAGAACTGCATCAGAGATGACTCTGGAAGGTCACCTGACATAGAACACCAGTGACCAAGGGGCAGGGGACCTCAAGATCTGCTGTCCATTAGGCCTAGTATCATTGTTGTCTGTTCCCTCCCTTCAATAGCCTTTCACCTTAAAGACAACAACAGCAGCAACACACACACACACACACACACACACACACACACACACATACACACAGTGTTCTGAAAAATAAAAACAACAGATATGAAACAATGTCATTTAACTCCAGAGAAACAAGACATCATTCAGCTCTAGATCAAGGACTGCCAACATTTCACATGCCAAATTTAGCCCAACACATATCTATCTGTATGCGTCTGCACGCTAAGGATAGTGCCATACTTTTAAATGGGTATTCTTTTTTTTTTTTTTTTTTTTTTTGCTTTTCGAGACAAGGTTTCTCTGTGTAGCTTTGCGCCTTTCCTGGAGCTCACTTGGTAGCCCAGGCTGGCCTCGAACTCACAGAGATCCGCCTGCCTCTGCCTCCCGAGTGCTGGGATTAAAGGCGTGCGCCACCAACGCCCGGCTTAAATGGGTATTCTTAAAAAGAATACCATCGACACCAAATGTCTCATGGTTCCCTGTTCTCAATTTTGGCATTTATTCTCCCATTTCACAGTGTGCAGTGAAGAACCACTCATTTTAAAGACAGGGAACTGATGCATCTGTATGGAAAAGGGCCCTATCAAAGATAGACAGCTAGGGGTGGGGAGTTAGCTCAGTGGTAGAGCCCTGGGTTTGGTCCTCAGCTGGAGGGGGTGGGTGGCATGCAGGGGAGTCAGTAGCTAGGTCTTGTGAATTCTGATCAGGGATTCTTATCTCAGAAGCCAGCCTTTCTGTTTTCTGAGAGACGAGGCTGGCCTGGTGAGATGGCTCAGTGGGTACAGTGTTTGCTGCATAAACCTGATGAGCTAAGTTTGATCAGAACCCACTTAGAGGTGGAATAGAGAACCAACTCCACAAAGCTGCCTCTGACCTCTACTCATGCACCATAGCATGTGCCCCCAAATTCATTCTTAGCAACTGCTTGATTGTTTTTAAACAAAGGTCCTATCATGTTGCCCAGGCTGGTTTCAATCTCCTGGGTTTAAGAAACCACCTGCACCAGGTGTGGTCACGCACACGTTTAATCAAGGCAGGGATAGATGCAGGGGCAAGAGTGGATGGGGCAGGGGCAAGGGCAGAGGGATCTCTTATGAATTTGAGGCTAGCCTGGTAGAGAGACCCTGTCTCAAAAAAGGGGGTGCGGGGCAGGGTGAGGAAAAAAGAAAAGAAACCATCTGCCTAGCCTCCCCGGTTAGAAAAAGAGACTTTAGCACACATTAGAAATGCTCCAATAGCAGGGCATGGAGGCAAATGCATTTAATCCCAGCACTCGGGAGTCAGAGTCAGGTGGATCGCTGTGAGTTTGAGGCCAGTCTGGTCTACAGAGTGAGTTCCAGGACAGCCAGGGCTATACAGAGAAACCCTGTCTTGGAAAGAAATGCTCCAAAAACAGGACAATTGTTAGATCCAAAAAATAAGAGCAAGGTACCAATATAATTCAGCGGGAAAAGAAAAATTTTTTCAAAAACACACCAAGAGATGAACTTACTTCATGATCTATATAAACTAACTCAAAATGGGTCAGAGACCTTAATGTAAAAGCTAAAACTATGGAACATTTAGAAAATTTTCATGGCCACACCATGGCCTATGCCTTTAATCCCAGTACCCTGGAGGCAGAGGCAGGCTTGTCTACAGAGTGAGTTCCAGGACAGCCAGGGCTATACAGAGAAACCTTGTCTCAAAAACAAACAAACAAACAAACAAACACACACACACACAAAATAGAAATCAAAATTTAAAAATAGAGCAAAGAATGATGGTGAATACCTTTAATCCCAGCACCCAGGAGGCAAAGGCAGGTGGATTTCTGTGAATTTCAGCTTGGTCTACATAGTGAGTTCAAGGCTATCCAGTGCTACACAGAGACCCTGTCTCAAAAAACAAAAACAGAAACAAAACAAAACAATAACAACAACAAAACAACACACTAAAGATGCACAAATGGACAATAAAGCAGATAAAAAGTGCTCAACATTCATCACAGTGGGATTCAAATTACACACTGAGGTGCTGGGTTTTTAATTGTATTTATTTTTATTTTATGAGTTTGCCTGCATATGAATCTCTGCACCCCTTGCATGCCTGCCACCCTTGGAGGTCAGAAGAGGGTGTCAGACCCCCTGGAACTGGAATCAGAGACAGTTGTGAACTGCCACGTGGATGCTGGGAATTGAACCCCGGTTCTCTGGAAGAAGAGCCAGTGCTCTTAACCACTGAGCCATCTCTCGAGCCCCAGGGTTCAAATTAAAATAATGAAAAGCTACTACTCACACTTACTAGAATGGCTATAGTCAGGAGTCAGGCAATAATAAATGTCAGCAAGGGCGTGGAGACAGCATAACTCATGTGCTGTCAGTAGGGATATAAGACCGTACAGTTACTTTGGGAGATAATTCAGCAGTTATCATATGACCCAGCAGTTCCACTACGAAGTACCTAGCCAAAAGAAATGAAAACCCATCTACACATAGATTTGCTTGTGAAACCAAAAAATAGCTAGCCATGGTATCACATGCTTTAATCCCAGTCCTCAGAAGGCAGATTTCATTAGATACCTGCAGTATAAAATACTGTATACTGGTGTAATTATATTTTAATTTTTTCAACAAAAATTTTGTGGAATTGTGTTTACTCTCACGTTATAAGTACACAACAGCCTCTATTTTTTCCTCCTGTCCCATGATGCCTACCGTATTTGCTACAAAAAAGTTCACTGATTTCCTGTTCTAGACGGGTATTTTTTCCCTTCACAGAGAGCAATCTGAGGCCTGCTCTGTGTTCTTCTAACCTTTTCCTTGAAATAACCAGAAAAGGACAGCCTCTCTGTCTCCTTCTGGTGGTGACATCATCTCGGAAGACGGTCCCAACCTCTTCTACCTGCTGCTTGTTACCTGCTCGCCAGTCCCACGCAGCTGACTCTGGATGCGCTGGCAGAAGTCAGGGTTACACAGCAGAGTGAGGGGGGCCTTCAGCTGCACGGGCACAGGCTCGGCGGTCTCTAGGAGGCGCTGCCACTCGTCATCGCTGTCTGCCTCCTGGGAATTTGGAGTGAAAGAGGTCAAGAGCAGTAAGTGCTGGGGTCACACCTTCACCCCCAGATTAAAAACTGAGTGCTTTACGAAGTAACAATAAGCAGCCAGTGACTCCTTCAGCACAGGGGTGTATTGTCAGACACTGTCAGGAAAGACACAAGGGCAGTGCATAAGGGTCTTGGAAAGTCCTCATGGAGCACTGGGGTGTGTGCAGAAAGAGGTACCGAGAAAAGTTTCCAGCGCAGCATGGCTGATAACGACAAAACATGGAAATGTCATAAAGCCAGTTGGGAAGGGACTGATAAACCATGGTCTGTCCCTATTAGGAACTATTATTAGGAACTACTAGAAAGTCATTAAGTAGATCACAGAACTGAGGATGTACCTTGTACAGGACTTCTACCCAAAATGCACTGGCCGAATCTAACCCTGAAAGAACAATTGGAGGAACACTGCCAACTAATTTGCTTGTATGTGGTGCTGGCTGGGCATACTTCAAGTGTTTTCTCCCAAAGGTTCATGTTTAAAGTCCTAGTCCCAGAATGGCAGCATCCGGAGATGCTGAGACCTTTAAGAGATGAAGCCTGACCAGGCGATGGTGGCGCAGGCCTTTAATCTCAGCACTCAGGTGGCAGAGGCAGGTGGGTCTCTGTGAGTTCGAGGCCAGCCTGGTCTACAGAGTGAGTTCCAGGAAAGGCTCCAAAGCTACACAGAGAAACCCTGTCTCAAAAAAACAAACAAACAAACAAACAAAACCAACAACAACAAAAAAAGAGAGATGAAGCCTAGTGGAAGGTTCCTAGGGAAACTGGATACCACCCTGCAGGAGGCATTAAGATCTCCCTTCCTCTGCACCCTCTGCTGGGTAGTAGGGACTGACTGGAAGGCCGTGTACATCTAAGGCAAGAGGCAAGCAGCATGCACTCTCCCACTGAGCCACATACCCAGACAGGAACAAAGTATTTTCCTGGGACCCTGATTAGGTTTCAACCCCCACGCCCCCACCCCCCTCACCCCCCCGCTTTTTTTTTGAGACAGGGTCTCACTATGTAGCTCTGGTTGTCATGGAACTCACTCTGTAGACCAAGCTGGCCTTGAACTCACAAATATATATACCTGCCTCTGCCTCCCAAATGCTGGGGTTAAAGTCATGCGCCACTATGCTCAGCTTCAAAAAGATTATTATAAAACCTTGGAGCTGGCCTCCCCAGCCTCTCTGACTTCCTGTGTTGAGATGTAATCCTTCTTCCCATGGCCCCCTGCTGTGGGGAGATTATCAGCAACGATGTCCTCACCAGAGCTGAACCTTGCTCTTTAATCTCTAAAAGTGTGAGTTTATTAGTCTAGGGAAAATACGTTTTAATATTTGTTTTATTCTATAGGTGTATGTATGTACACCTTTGTATATTCCTCATGCCAGCAGGAGCCAGAAGGAGGTATAAGATTCCCTGAAACTGGAATTACAGATGGTTCTAAGTCAACATGTGGGTGCTGGGAACCAAATCCCAGTTCCCTTGCAAGAGCAGCCCCTACTCTTAATTGGTGAGTCATCTCCCTAGTCTCCCTCTCCACCCCTCCACGATGGGGGAGGAGACTTAAATAGAGTACATTACTGGAGCAATTGGCAGAATGTGAATATGGAACATAATTAGATTACTCATCTACTTACTGTTGTTACAATAACAGTAGAGTATCAATGTGAAAGTTCTTTTCTTTCTTTTTTTAATTTTTAAAAATTTTTGTTTTTGAAACAAGGTTTCTCTACGTAGTTCTGGCTGTCCTGGAACTCTCTATTCTGTGTAGATTAAGCTGGCCTGGAACTCACAGAGATCCTCCTGCCTCTGCTGCCCAAGTGCTGGGACTAAAGGCATGCGCCACAACTGGTTCAACGTGAAATTTCTGACTATGATAGTGCAAGGGAATGACTTTATTTTTAGGAAATATGCTCCAAGTATTTCGAGGTAGAAGGACATGTCTGCAAATTGCTTCAAACTGATTAAAAAAGACAGTCTGTCCATCTGTTCATGGAGACTCATACAGCAAATATAACAAAATTGTGACTGAATCTGGGTACAGGGAGGACTACAGTTTGAATGTTTTGTCTTCTCTAAACTATTTTGTGTTGATCACTTAATTTTCAAAGCAACAGTGTTAGGAGGTGGAGCCTAATGGGAAGTTTTTTTTGTTTTGTTTTGTTTTGTTTTGTTTTTGTTTTGGTGTGTGTGTGTGTGTGTGTGTGTGTGTGTGTGTTGTGTTTTAGGCCATAAGCTCCAGCTCCACAAACTGATTAATGCTGCTATAAAAATGATTTCCAGGGGCTGGATCGACAGCTCAGTGGTGAAGAGCAGAGCACGGGGTACTTTTCCAGAGGACCTGGGTTTGATTCTCAGCATGGTGCTTCAGAACTATGTGCAACTCCAGTTCCATGGGATCCAATGCCCTCTTGTGGCCTCCATGGGCACCAAGCATGTACCAGGTGCACAGACATCCATGCAGGTAAAACACGGACATAAAACACAATACAAACTGTTCTAATGGTTTCTAGAGCTAGGCTTTGAGGCTCACACCTACAAACGCAGCGTTCTGGAGGCTGAAGAAAGAAGACTGTGAATGAATTCAAGGCCGGCCTGGGCTACAGAGTGAGAATCTGACTCTTGATTTTCTGCAACATGGAAACAGCATTCTTCCCCCTACAAAGGGACCATCTTAGAAATATAGAGATCGAGCCTGCCAACATTTTCACTTCAGACTTCCCAGCCTCAGAACTTTGAGAAATAAATTTCTGTTCATTACAAATTACCCAGTCTCTGGTGTTCTGTTTTGGCAGCACGAACTAGACAGAGATAAGGGTAATGGAATAAAGGAATTCTATGTATTCTCACAATTTTTTTTAATGTGAGTGTTTGCCAACATGTATGTCTATGTGCAATGTGCACGGCTGATGCCTGAGGAGGTCAGAAGAGGACATTGTAGCTCTTGGAACTGGAATTGTGGATAGTTGTGAGCCACAAGTGCTGTGTGCGTGCGTGCGTGCGTGCGTGCGTGTGTGCGTGTGTGTGTGTGTGTGTGTGTGTGTGTGTGTGTGAGACAGGATTTCTCTGTGTAACAGTCTTGGCTGTCCTGGAACTTGCTTTGTAGACTATGCTGGCCTGAAACTCAGGGATCTGCCTGCCTCTGCCTCCCAGAACAAGTGCTCATAACTACCGAGCTCACCTCTCTAGTCCTATGATTATTCAAGTTGAAATTATTTCAAAATTTCAAAATTAAAACCCTAAAAGAGACACAAAAGGTCGAGGAAGAAGTACATGCTCTAAGGTAGAAACAAGTCCTAAAATAGATCATATGGTAAAAGAAGCACAATGCAAGGCAATAAACAAGATAAATCCAATAATGCAGAAACAGCCAAACTGTACACAAACACATAAATATATGAAGTTAAGAAAGTCTGAAAGAGACAGATTAGTAATGGTATCCATCTCTGGAAGTAAGGTAAGGTTCAACAGAGACCTTCATTTTTATTTATTTATTTTGTTGTCTTTTTAGTGTTTGTTTGTTTGTTTAGATAAGGTTCCATTATGCAGCCCAGACTAGCTAGATACTCCAGGGCTCAGGAGATTCTCTTCCCTCAACCTCCCAAAAAACTGGAACTATAGGGAATGTGCTAACATCCACCTTAGAATCTCCAATTTTATCTGTGCATTCTAATCTTTGAGAATTACATGTTCATATAATATGTAATTAAAATCTATAAACCTATCACAAAGCTGTTTTTAACACAGGGGAGCTTGTATTATAGCTCACTCTGTTCTAGAAGAGCACTCATCTCATCTAGACCTAATGACCCACCTCGTTTTCTAGATCCATCGCCTCGTTGCTCCGCTGGCCCATCGTCTCTGGCCTCAGCTCTGGGAACACTTGTTCACACTCCAAGGTGATGTGATTTTCCCTGCCAAAGCAAAGCTGGGAGTAAGATGAATGACTTCCGGACCTGTGAGGCTTAAAGTTCATTGCCTTGTATCTCCCTCCAGGCTCAGGGAAAGGCCTAGGAGAACCAGTCATACAGGGGCTTTTTTTTTTTTTTTTTTTTTTTTTTCCCCCGAGACAGGGTTTCTCTGTGTAGTTTTGGTGCTTTTTTTTTTTTAAAAGGTTTATTTTATTTTTTTATGTACACAAGCTAGAAGAGGGCACCAGATCTCACTACCGATGTTGTGAGCCACCATGTGGTTGCTGGGAATTGAACTCAGGACCTCTGAAGAACAACCACTGAGCCATTTCTCCAGCCCCCCTAGAGGGCATTTCTTTTGGGGGCCTATGGAATGTGTCAGTTCATTATGTGTTAACATCCACGCACGGATTCTTGACTGCCCTCCCAGCTTGATCTTACTCTCAAGTAGACTTGATTTTTCACCCATGACTTTCCATTCAAATAATCTTCCCTTTAGAACAGAAATGGTCCTTGTCATTTCAAAGTACAACCGAGACAGGAAGAGAAAAATCCTCAGGTTTCCTGATGAATCAAGAAATAATTAGAGGGGCCGGGCGTTGGTGGCGCACGCCTTTAATCCCAGCACTCGGGAGGCAGAGCCAGGCGGATCTCTGTGAGTTTGAGGCCAGCCTGGGCTACCAAGTGAGCTCCAGGAAAGGCGCAAAGCTACAGAGAGAAACCCTGTCTCGAAAAACAAAAAAAAAAAAATTGGCTACTCTTCCAGAGGGTCCAGGTTTGAGTTTCAGCACCCACACAGAGCTCAGAGCTGTCTGTAACGGCAGCCCCAGGGAATCCAATGCCGTCTTTTGGCCTCTGAAGGCACTGTACACACATGATACACATGCAGGCAACACACCCACACACGTAAAATAAAAATAAAAAGTAAACCAGAGAGAATTAGAACCCAAGAACCTAAGACTCAAACTCCTAAAGCCCCATCTATGTTTAGGCAATGGCTAGTGACAGCCGGTTCATGTTTACTTTGATTGTAGCCTGAGTTCTGCTGATAACTACTCCCCCCCACCCCCGACACACACACACACACACACACACACACACACACACACACACACCCCGCTCTACCCTTCTCACCGAGGTGTAGGGGGCACTTCTCCAGCCGCCCAGTCTTCCCAGTTGCTCTGCATTTCTGAGTCCAATATACTAGCCAAGAGGCTTGGTTCCTGAGGAGCAGCCTTTAGTCTAGGCACAGGGGCTGCGCTAGGTGTCACCTTGCCGGGCTTATCTTCTTGTTCAAGGCCAGGTCCCGCATTCTGGTCTTTCTATGAGAGGTGGGTAGGAGACAAGAGAACTATTTGGGCAGTATGGATCCCATTCCTATCCTTTACTTTTAAAGGTCACCTCTTTCTCCAGCTCCCTCAAGTCACTAGCCTGTTTACGCCATGTGTTTCCCTCTGACCCACACACCTTCTGCTTGGCTTCTTCAGCCATGCGTTTACAGGCCTGGCGCAGGATGCGGGACTGGTTACCCTTGGGTGCCAGCCGATGGGCCTGTTCATCCTTCAGGACCTGAAGTTCTGGAGGCAGACGACTAGTAAACGGGGCGCCCCAATCTGAGCCTGCTGGTTCAGTTATTACTGCAGAGAGGGAAGAGGAGAGGACATGATTATTCTGGGGCTGTAGCCACCATGTCCACTTGGCCAGGGACAACTTCAGTGTCTCTAGGCCCCTGTGGAAAGGGGCCATTCTGACAAATGAAAAGCAGGAGTGGTAAGAGGTAGGCTATAGGAGGAAGAAGTCCAAGCTGGGGAGGAAGGAGGTGTTTGGCATCCAGACAGGGAGGAGGGAGGAAGACTGGCTATGAATGGCCAGAGCCCTGGGTACCCTGGCGACTCACTGGTGACACGGCCAGCAATGAAGGGGTGATGCAGGAGGTCTGGCCAGGATAGACGCTGCCGCGGGTCCTTGGTGAGCAGCCCCTGCAGGAAGTTCTGTGAAGAGAAAGAAAACTTCATCAGCCCTTCCTGCCCTTCCCTCCTGGCTCTCCCACAGCTCTTAACAGTGCAGGCAAGCCAACTCCTGCATCTGTTCCTACAGCCGTTCATACACACCCTTAATCATCTTCCTTGGGATTCCAGGCAGACCACTGCCTTCCTCTCCTAAAGCGCCATGGCTGCTATTCACAGACATTCCATAACCCAGAAGGAAAAACAAAGCTCCGTGTCACCAACTTGGAGGAGCAGGGAGAAAAATCTGGAAGAGGGATGTCACCTTCACAGTCATCTTCAGAAAGCAAACATTCACAGTCACGGGTTGTGTGTGGATGGGTGTGGACTGATGCATCCATGATTAAACGCACACACAAGCAATGGTTCAAGGATGTGTTTGGGAACACTCAAAACCAGAAAAATTTCAGTGAATTTTCAGATGAGGGAGGGACAGAAAGGGCATATCTGTTAAGAAGAAATCCTTAGTTAGGCCTGGAACAAGAACAGAAGGCAGGCACTAGAGAGACAGCTCAGGGGTCAAGGCACTTCCAAAGGACATGAGTTTGGTCCCCAGCACCCATATCAAGCAGCTCACAACTGCCTGTAATTCTAGCTCGAGGAGATCTGATGCCTCTAGCCTCCAAGGGAACTTATGCTAACACGTACACACTTAAATAAAAATAAATCTTTTAAGAAGGAATAATTTTTAAAAATCTAAATAAATAAACCCATATAGAAGTTACTAATAGGCTATGAACACTGTTCTAAAATCTGGTGACTTGTACAAATACAGCTGTTGCTGAAGACTTCTGCACATCTACCTAAGGAAGACGGAATATTCTAGGTATATTAAAAGCTCATTTAAAGCTCCTTTATTTAACTTTTTTGAGAATTATTTGAGTACCCCCAACTCTGTAAGTTAGGGGAAAAGGTGTCCCCTTCCATCTTCAGTAAGCCAAAGGAAACCTGTAATGAGATCTGATTCTGGGAGAAGACTGTATTTGAATTCCATTGAGGCCAACAACCTTGGCCTAGATAAGAAATGTGTACAACAAACTCCTCTTCTCCCCCACCAACCTGCCGGGACATAGCTAAAATGAGTAGGTACCACTTCCTGTCCCCCACCCCAATCACCAGCCACTCTAATAACTGAAAACAGTGTGAGGAGCAGCTAGATCCCATCCAACACTGTCTCTTCTGGGGACCAGAGGAACCAGGGGCACGTAAAAGCCCAGTACTCTTTCCTCCTGTTGCCCTGAAATTACTTCCTACTGCGATAAAGCATAGCCTGCCTGCATAGATTTGAAAAAGGGGCAGAAACAGAGGAAGGCAGGTTTCCGACATAAAAGTTATCCCCCTTTACCTCCTATTACCTTGAAGCAGGAGCTGATGCTGGAGGGCCAGCGCACAGGGTCCTTGAGAATGAGGTTGACCAGTTGAAAGATGCTGGTCGTGTAGAAAGGAGGTGTGCCTACAGCCAGCTCATACAGGATGCAGCCTACAGACCAGAGGTCTGCTGTGTGGTCATATGGTCGCTCCTCCACCAGCTCTGGAGACATATAGAGTGGTGTGCCTTTGATGGACGTCAGCACCATGGTGTTAGTGCTCATAGCTCGAGCAAATCTGTAGAGGTGACAGGAGAGCAATGACAAAGATCTTCTTGACCTAGTCACAACTAGAAAATGACATCTGAGGAGCTGATGTCATGGCTCAGTGGTAAAGGCAACTGCTGTCATGCCTAATGACCTGAGTTCTAACCCTGGGACTCACACAGTGGAAGGAGGGAACTGACTCCTGTAAGTTGTCCTCTGACCTCTACAAGCATGCCGTGACATATGTGTGCCCACATCTCCACATGCATAATAAATAAACATCATAAAAATATTTTTAAAAATAAAATTAAACCTGGTCGTTCCCTACCTGTTAGCATCTGGGATAACCTGAACCAAAGCAGACACAGTACCTCTGACCAGTTCCAAAGGCCCAGCCAGAGGCCCATCTCGAGCTCTGGCTCTAATGTGAGGCTTTGGGCAATCTAGGACTCCCTGAAGGAGGAGGAAGAGCATAGATGGGAGCTCAGAAACCCTACCCAAAGTCACAGAGTTTGATGCCGCCGCCCTTGGCGAGAAGGATGTTCTGAGGTTTCATGTCTCGGTGGAGGATGCGGTGGGAATGCAGGTAGTACAGGGCTGACACCAGCTGGGCCGCAATGGCCTGGACCTAGGGTCAGACAAGTGCAATGAGAGGTCAGAGGACGGAGCCAGCCGACGAGACAGACTTCAGTACTGAGGCTAACTTGACTTTCTGTTCTCCCTTCTCTTCCAGAGCCTCACATTACACTACACCTCCTCAGTTCTTGTTCCCTTAATTCCCCCCCTTTTTTTTTTTTTGTTCAAGGAAAACTATATTGTATCTCTCTTATTGGCCTCATCACCATGAACAAATGATTCTGTTTCCCAGAGTCATCATCTGTAAGGTGACAATAATATAGCACCTACCTCCCAGGGCTATTGTACAGATTAATGGAGTTAAAGCATGTAAAGCAATGTTAAGAATGAATGGTACCTGGCATGAAGGAAATAGTTTGTGCATATCAGCTGTTTTAAATAAGGTAAAATCCCTTTTCTTAAGATACACAGTCACTTAAACAAGGCAGACAAAACAGTAAGAAGATTGCTTTTTGTTTGTTTGGTTTTTTTTTTTTGGTTTTTCGAGACAGAGTTTCTCTGTGTAGCTTTGCGCCTTTTCCTGGAACTCACTTGGTAGTCCAGGCTGGCCTCAAACTCACAGAGATCCACCTGGCTCTGCCTCCCGTTTGTTTTTTGAAACAAGTCTCATGTATCCCAGGCTGGCCCTGAACTCTATAGCTGAGGATGACCTTGAACTTCTGATCCTCCTGCCTCTATCTCACCAGTGCTGAGATTACATATATGTACCACCAAGCCTAGTTTGATGTGGTACTGGGAAGCCAACCCAGGGTTTCATACATTCTCGGCAAGTACTCTACCAACTGAGCTATATGGCCCCAGTTAAAGGTGACTACTTACAAACAGTGATGGGACTTCTGGGGTTGGAGGGGGCCTACTTGTTGAGAGTGTAAAGAAACGCTTAGAACGAATGTAGTTGGACACTCCTCAACCAAATCCCATTGGCAGCCTCTTTGTCCTGATGATGAATCCTATACAACCATAATGCTCTCTCTAATACGGGCCTTTCTTCTTTAAAAGGATAATAACAGGGGGCTGGAGAAATGGCTTAGAGGTTAAGAGCACTGACTGCTCTTCCAGAGGTCCTGAGTTCAATTCCCAGCAACCACATGGTGGCTTACAACCATCTGTAATAAGGTCTGGTGCCCTCTTCTGGTCATACATGCTGTATACATAATAAATAAATAAATCTTTAAAAAAAAAAAAAAAA
>CABHPH010155250.1:603-12964 GCA_902168325.1 Peromyscus nudipes | reverse complement strand
CCGTAAGTAGTGCAGTGTGCTCCCCGTAAGTAGTGCAGTGTGCTCCCTGTAAGTAGTGCAGTGTACTCTCCAGCTTTCCTGAGCTCTCGCATGCTGGGGCAGGCTTTGGGGATTCAGTTGTCTTTGAGTAATTTCTGTTCCTGTAAGTAACCCCTCACTTATACTCCTTTAAATAACCCCAGTAAAACTTGCTAGTTCTCCTCCCTTCCTCTCTCTCTCTCTCTCTCTCTCTCTCTCTCTCTCTCACACACACACACACACACACACACACACACACACACACAGTGCAAATATTCCAAGCTTTATCTTAGAGCTCTACAGTTCAAGATTTTATACTGCTTGACCAACTCTTAGTATGCATACTAACACATGCTAACCTCCTACCTCGACTTTCCCCCGGGGTACTATGGATTTACTCTGGCTTTGTCAACCCATCATCAGGGGGAAACAGTTACTGCCAAATAGATCCCTCTGATGGATTCTGGGAGAGGTCTTCTGACCTAAGCAGAGGACTCAAGGTGAGATTTAGCGAACAGAGTAGGAAGCATGAAGTTGGAAGAATAGATTTCAAGGGGTTTATCTTTTCTTAAGTACTACAAAGAACATTGACAGCTTTTGTCGTTAGATATTGGACTAAGTAATTAAGTGTGAAACACATTTAATCCCCAGACCCCATCAATCATCCTCCACTGTACAGTTTGGGGAAACTGAAGCATGGAATGGTTAGGTAATTTGTCCCTAGTTCTAAGGCTGGGATCGGACTCCAAATAACCAAATTTCAGAACCTATATATCCTAGAAAGTATGCTCGAGTCGGGGCCTAGAAATACACACTGTGCAAACTTTCTGTCCCAAGTTTCTGCTGGAGTAGGGGCACTGGATCCCACTCAAAAGGTATCTTTGTTCGCTACCTGAGCACTGTATTTTTTTCGGCCCTTATACACTCTGCCAAAAGAGCCTTCTCCAATCATCTCCAAAACGTGGTACTTTTCCATGGCAAGGGTTTCAGGGTCTCTCAGAAGGTAGGAAGAAGATGGTGGCAACGAGCTGTAGATCCAGGAACAGCTCCACACATCTGGGAGGCTTAGCTTGGAACATGGGAGAAAGACATACGTTATCAGCCATGCCTTTTCCAACTTTCCACAATAACACAGACCTCAAAAACATGATCATGATGGAAAGATGATCAGATCTTGGAAACAGAACGTCTCCAGCCTCCCACTCAGGCTAGGTGCCCACAGCACACAGTGTCCCCTTTCCTCTCTCCACCAGCGATGCTCACATGCTCCTTCTATAGCTCCCAAGTTCCTGACTCCCTCGGCTCGCCCAGCACCGCTGCTCCTGACTCCCGTCGCGAGCCGAGGTCCCCCTACTCTCCCCCAACCTAGATGCTCCAAGCTTCTCGGGCCGAGGGCTGCTGGCCCGGGCCTCTAGCTTACTTTTCTCCTCCATTCTTCGTTGCCGCTCTCGTTAGTTTCCCACTCTTACCAGTTTTACTGCCTGGAACTGGTCAGAAGTTTAAAGGACAAAGCTCTCAGAGATGTGTGACAGACACGAACTGCCCATTGGCACTTTCTAGGGCACTTCTGTCGCTTGGCTATCAGGCCCCACAAAGGACCCAGAGTCTTCAGTTGCCTAGAAACGGCACCAGCTTTCTTTACCCCGCCCCGCCCTACTTTTCCGTCTCTAACTTCCCAAAAGGCATTTCCGGTTCCGGCTAAGAGCCGGAGAAGACATGGCGGCGTCTGCGTCGACAGCTGCTGCCGAAGAGGACTGGTAACTTTGGGTCATAGGTTTTGGCTGGCTGCCTGGATCTGGTGCTGGGAACTAGTAACAGCTTCATATCGTCCGACCCGCGGGCTTGAAGGGTGGATCAAGGGGCGAGAGCTGGCAGAAACCCTGACATCCTTTCCTAGGCGAGCTACTGGACCGGGAACGGAGGGTGGAGGGACGCTGTCCGGGGAAGGGACTGGGTCTGCGCCGGCCTGGCCAGTTGGGCCCACGCCTTATCTATCCAGTTGTCCCCTCCTACGGCCCTGTCCCTCCCACTTCTCCCTGATGTGACTTTCTGGAGCCTGGAGGGTGGCTGCTCATCACACCTCCCGCCTCTCGGAACGGACGTATCCCTCCTCGTATCCCTCGTGCCCCTAGGATCCTGCCCTTTGGTCCAGTCCATTTCTGCCTATGCTTTCCTCAACCTTCCGAATCCCCGACAGCGCTAGTAACTACTGTCAGAAAATTCTTACTCCTCACACAAGCCCTCCTACTCTCTCCAGCGTTCTTAAGAAGAGACCAAAGGCCTTTAAGGACTTTGGGTTTTGAAGATAAAAGATGTGCTCACTTCGTATTTAATTAGCTGGATGTGATGCTGACCAGACCAGCTAGCTCCTGTGAGTCGGTGCCAGCCGTAATTTAAATAAAAAAAAAAAAAAAGGTGGGCGTGGCATTACCTCATAGAGTAGTTGGGAGGATCACTGTGGATTTGTAACATACTTAAAAGCCTGCTTTTCATTAATTGCTGAAGTATAAGACGTCAAGAGACAAAATAACCCAATGGACGTCTGTCTGACTTAAGGCCTTATATTCTTAGCACTAGAATAGCCTACTACCCACCCCCTTCTGTCACTTATGACCTTACCACTCACTCTCTCAGTCTGTATCTTACATCCAAGACCCAGGTCACCTAAGGTGGGCAAAATACTGAAGGATGTCTTAACTGAGGCTGTACCTCAGTGTTACATTGGTTCAGGGAGGCCAGCCAGTAGCTTCCTTTATAAAGTCATGTAGACTAGTGCTCTTTGCTATTAGGAGGAATGTCTCAGACATATATAAAGGACACCTGAGCAATGAGAGAGTATCAGTGGTTGCAATAATCTATGTCAGCCATAATGTCCTTTTTATTTGTGAGATAATAAGCTTTATATTTTGAGGTTCTGCATAAGGCTTCAAAAGAATGCTAAAAATAGTAATAATAACCACCACTGATAAAGGTCACACTGGGTATGCTCCCTCTTGTTACAGGTTTCTATGTCACCTGGGTAGAGCTGTGGACTCAATCACCCATCTTCAGTGTCATTGGAACTGTTGTTTCTGTGTTTTAATGTGTGCCCTCTGATTTATAAAAGGACCATGAACCCCGTACTAGACATGATGATGTAACTAGACATCCATCGTCATGTCACATGTGCACTTGCAGTCCTCAGATTATGCCCTTCTCTTTTTCCTTTTAAGGGGGGGAAAGGATCACTTAGACTAGATACTATGTCTCAGACACTTGGGCAGTTTAGAGAAACAAATCATTTTTGAGTCGCACAGTAGCCCTAGTGAGTGTGTTGTATTATCTCTAGGTGGTAGACAATGTAACTCAGGCTTCCAAAACTAAGTGACCTAACCACATAGCTGGTAAGTAGTTTCTGCCTACTATTAGCTATAAGGCGTGTGGCTCTTCTAATGCGGTATAGCTTTTAGATGACCTAAACCTGTTCATCTCGGTATATCCTTTAAGGATGCTTAGACTGACTGGTGCTGGCAAGGTTATTGGCAGTGCCCAGGGTACAGGGAACTGTGCTGAACAGTAGTATAGGTAGATAGGAGTAATATTGGTGACCTTGTTAGTAATGAATGGATACCATATATGTAGGTCAGAGAGGAGCCATTAAAGGATAACCAGTTATAGAAACTTGAGCAGGGAGTCAGGGCCTGTCTCTGACTGGGCCCATTTCTCCTGTGTTAAGCCTCGGTTAGTTGTTTCATCTCTCTGGGAATCTGTTTTCTCAGGTTGGCAGAGGTGAGCTCTAAAATCCTAGTTCCCATTCTTTCTACCTGGCCAGTTGACAACCTAAACATTTCCCCATTTTACAGACTAAATTGGCAAGAGAATGTATTGAGGCAGATTGCTTTTTTTTAAGTCAGTCTTCATCAGCCTTGGCGGGCTTCGGCAGGGAGAGCTGTAGTGGTGACTCAGTCTCCCCCTTCCTCTCCAGGGTCCTTCCCTCTGAAGTTGAAGTGTTAGAGTCTATCTATCTGGATGAGCTACAGGTGATGAAAGGAAATGGCCGGTATGTATTCAGTCAGGGGTTGGCAGTAGTCTTAGTAATGAGATGATTCTGCACAGAACCTGGGCTTAGGGTGTTAGGAGCCTTGGCTCAGAGGTGCTGTTTGTCATAGAAACACTGTTCCTTTCATCCTCCCCTTGAAGAGACACAAGTCCCACATGCATTCCTCTGCCTGCTTTACTCTCTCACCCCCCTCCTCCCTAGCTTTCCAGCCCCTGCCCAGTCACATCCTGCGTCTTCACTTCATCCACCTGCAGATCTTCACCATGGGAGATCTTTATCACTCTGCACCCTGCCACTGCAGAGGTCCAAGATTCGCAGTTTGTCTGCTTTACTCTGGTGCTTCGGGTCCCGGGAAAGGTGAGGCCTCTGCACGAATAGAAAAGGAGGAAGGGGAGAGTCCCCAGAGTGGATGCTTTCGTGACCATTTGTTGCTTTTTCTGCACCAGTATCCCCATGAGGTGCCACAGATCTCCATCCGTAACCCCCGAGGGCTTTCAGATGAGCAGATCCACAAGTAAGTTGGGCTAGTTGGAGCAGGCAAAACTCAGAATTCAGCTCTGCCTGCTGACGGAAGTAAGTTTTAATATTGGTTTCTTTTTTTTTTCCCTAGGATCTCACAGACCCTGGGCCATGTGGCCAAGGAGGGGCTAGGCACAGCCATGCTCTATGAACTCATTGAGGTAAAGTGTGATGGCCCGGGAAAATGTCCTTCCTTTCAGGCTAGAGCATCCTGTAAGTCAGTACATTTAGTCCTGTTTGCCTCAGGCCTCAGTAGGGTTAGAAAGATCACTCCCATGCTTCAAAAAAACTCCAAAATGTAGTTGAGTAGCTTCCCCAATTTGTCAGTCCCAGCGTCTTGATGACAAAGTACTTCTTCTCTTTTATTTTATTGTGGCCTTTGTCATCCATTTGCTTTGTTTTGAGTCAGGGTCTTGCTCTGGCCAGTCTCCTGCTTTGGCCTCCTATATAGTGGAATTCTAGGCGTGTGCCACCGTATAGCAACTTTTCCTCTTCAGCTCACATTTATTTTTCTGTTCTGTACTGTTCTGTTCTTGCTTTTCTTTCTATTTTTGTTTGTTTACTTACTATTTATTGTTGGTCTTAGTTAGGGTTTCTATTACTGTGATAAAACACGGTGACCAAGAGTAGCTTGGGGAGGAAGAGTCCATGACTAAGGGAAGTCAGAGCAGGAACCTGGAGGCAGGAAGGAGCTATGAAGAGGTGCTGCTTACTGGCTTGTTCCTCCTGACTTGCTTGGCCAGCTTTTTTATAGCACCCAGGACCAACAGCACAGGCACCTCCACAATGGGCTGAACCCTCTCCATCAATCACTAATTAAGAAAATGCTCACGGGCTTGCCTACAGCCCTGGCTTATGGAGGTATTTTCTCAATTGTGGTTCCGTCTTAGGTGATTCTAGTTAACCATGATGGGCCAGTGTGTAGTTCTGGCTATCCTGAAACTCAGAGATCCATCTGCCCCTACCTCCCAAGTGCTGGGATTGAAGGCATGCATTCCTACACCTTGCCTTCTTGTGCGGGAGAGTGGGGGGTGGGTTGGGAGGGGAAGGCTGAGGGGGTGGGAGGAGGAAAGAGGGGAATCTTTGATGGGTGTGTAAAATGAATGAAAAAATTTTAATTAAAAAAAAATGCATAAACACTACGTAGGTAACAAGCTGGCTTGGTGGGTATCACACCCAGCCAGTCACTTCTGGAAGAAGTGCATGGGACGTCTTCCCAGTCTCCTGCCTCCACAGTTCAGTAGCATCTTCTCTCCTTTCAGAAAGGGAAGGAAATTCTCACAGACAACAACATCCCCCACGGTCAGTGTGTCATCTGCCTCTATGGTTTCCAGGTGGGTTTCCCAGCCGGGACCTGGGCTGAGCTTGGGCAGACGGGTAAGGGCTGGTGAGTCACTGATACAGGACTCCGCATGTCTCCCTGCAGGAAAAGGAGGCCTTTACCAAAACACCGTGTTACCACTACTTCCACTGCCACTGCCTTGCTCGATACATCCAGCACATGGAACAAGAACTGAAGACACAGGAACAGGAGCGACAGCATGCTGCCACCAAACAGGTAGACATGGCCAGACCCACTCTCTCGCCTGCGACCCTTAGACTTTCACATCCATCGCCACCCCTCCATTCTTGTGGCGTTTCATCATTTAGTTCTAGATACCTCTGAGATGAAGTCTCACCCCTATCCAGAGAGAAAGGCATCCTGTGTACACTGACATATTGCATGCAGCTTTGCAACATTTAGGCAGCCCTTTCCTCCTCCGTCCCACCTCATTGCTGAGCACCTAACGCTTGTGCCCTTCAATCCCAGCCCTCCAAAGACTGGGCTGGCTGGCTGACAGGGAGCAGGATGTGATTTCTCCTCTTGTTTTAGAAGGCAGTCGGTGTGCAGTGTCCTGTGTGCAGGGAGCCCCTTGTGTATGATCTTGCCTCGCTGAAAGCAGCCCCTGAACCCCAACAACCCATGGTAAGGGATTTCCTTCTGGTCTAAGCCAGGAATAGTGGCATTCTCTAAGGAGAGAGAAATGGCATCTTGTCTCTGCTGAATTCTCTGGAGTTGGGTTTGACTTGCTTAAGACTACTCTGCAAAGTCACAGCCCCCACCAGGAGCCTAAGACTTCAGAAGCCCAACTCTGAGGAACAAAAAAACCCAAGAACTCAGATTGGGAATGTGGCTCATTTGGGCATACACTTGCCTAGCACACACAGAGCCCTAGGTTTGATCCCCAGCACTGCATTAAAAAACCTGGTACTGGTACAGTGGTACACTCCCGTGTCCCCGCACTCAGAAAGCGGAGGCAGGGGGATAAGCAGTTCAAGGTCACGCCTGGCCATATGGTGAGTTTGAGGTCAGTCTGGGCTCTATGAAACTCTTGTCTAAAACAAAACAAGAAAATAGGAACCTTGTGCAGCTCTGCTAGGACAATCCTGGAAGAGTTAGGGTTCAAGTCGTCTGCTTTCTCATTTGGGTTTCTCCTCCTGCCATTCTGCTTCCTTTCTTCCCAGGAGCTGTACCGACCCAGTGCAGAGAGCTTGCGCCAACAGGAAGAGCTCAAGCGGCTGTATCAGAGGCAGCAGGAGAAGGGTGGCATCATCGACCTTGAGGCTGAACGGAATCGGTACTTCATTAGCCTTCAGCAGGTGAGAGAAGGGAAGGGGTCACCTCTTGGCTTCAGTGCCTCCGGTGTTCTTCATTCTGCCTGAGGTTACAGATTGATAATGGCTGGCTGGTAGTGGAGAGGGGTCTCGCTTGATGCATTGCCTCTCTTCTTCCTAGCCTCCTGCTGCTCTGGAACCTGAGTCAGTTGTGGATGTCTCCAGAGGATCCCAACCACCTAATGCCCTCTCTGCAGAACAATCTACTTCCCTAGCTGCCCAATCAACTGTGCCAACTCCTCTACACATGGCTACCCAGTATGTGTATGAGAAGATTCCAGGTGCTGGGCCAAATCAGCAGAGGCTGGGTGAGACCCAGAAATCCATGCTAGATCCTCCACGATCCGGTCGTGGCTCCTGGCGACAGTATGATCGGAGGCACCCAAAAGGAGGGGAGTGCTGTGCCCCAAAAGGTACCAGTGACATCCAAGAACTGCCACCTCCTGAGAAGCCTCTCAAGGAGCCTGTGGACTTAAAGCCAGAACCCCGTAACAAAGGGCTCACCAGTCTCCCTCAGGAGAAGGGGCCTGGTAGCTGGCAGGGCCCCACATCTCGCAGGACTCGTGACTGTGCTCGCTGGGAACGTTCCAAAAGCCGTACACCAGGTTCTTCCTACTCCCACCTACCTCGGGGCCAGGGGGCATACCGGTCTGGTTCTCGCAGGGAGCCACTGGGCTTGGAGTCCGAGGAGGGTTCCTAGCAGTACTGTGGGGGGGACAGGGAATTGGGGGTGGGAGGGAGGCAATAAAGAGATTTGGCCTTCTTTGCTTAACAGCATCTAGCTTGTGTGGTATGGCTCCTTTTCTTTATTTATCTCTTATGTCCATTGGTGTCTTGCCTGCACGTATGTCTGTATGAGGGTGTCGGATCCCCTGGAGCTGGAGTTACTGACAGGTTCGAACTGGGTATGGCTCTTTCTAAATTGCCATAAGATTTGGGTGTGACAAGGGGCTCCCACCTTTGCTCTAAGTCTGTTCTCCAAAAGTGCTAAGATGGAAAAGGTCTCAGTTCCCTGCCAGTGGTCAGTTTTGAGGAGGTTGACATTTGGGCAGAATCCTTAAAGTACCATAACATATAACTTCCTGTCCCTTTACAGGCATGCACTGTTGATCTGTTGGTTGTTTTGAGATAAGGTACCACGTATCCCAGACTAGCTTCAAGCTTTATACAGCTGAAGAATCCCTGACCTTCCTGTCTCTACTTCCTGAGTGCTCCGATTATAGGCCATTGCTATCACAGCCAGTCTGCAAATGCTAGGCAAGCATTCTACCACCCGAGCTACATCCCAAGCCCCTTTGTTGTGTGGAGAGGGGAAAAAGTCTCACTGTGTAGTTCAGGTTGGTCTTGAGCTTTTAGCAATCTTAGCTACCTTAGCTCTGGAATTAAAAGTGTGTGCCACATGGCACACCTTTAATAACAGCATTTGGGGGTCAGAGGCAGGTAGATTTTTTACTTCAAGGCCAGCCTGGTCTACAGAAGGAGTTCCAGGACAGCCAGGGCTACACAGGGTAACCCTGTCTCAAAAAACAAAAACAACAAAAAAATACCATGTGCCATAATGTCATGCAATAATGTCTCTTCCTTGGGTGGCCTTTCATGAAGTCATATATTTTTTTCCATTAACACTCAGTCTCTTCTTTCCCTCTCTTAAGCCATGGCCCATCATTTGTATATGTGTATCTTGTAGGCACCTGCTGTTGCAACTCCTATTTTATTCTCTCTCTCTCTCTCTCTCTCTCTTTCTCTCTCTCTCTCTCTCTCGTCTTTCAAGACAGGGTTTCTCTGTGTAGCCCTGGCTGTCCTGGATCTCACTCTGTATGTAGCCCAGGCTGGCCTTGAACTCACAGAGATCCGCCTGCCTCTGCCTCTCGAGTGCTGGGGTTAAAGGCATGCACCACCACTACCAGGCTTCCTGTTTTATTCTCAAGTACAAATACAGCAAGGGAGGAAAGTCACAGAGTAGATTAGTTTGACAGTTGTTTATGGATTTTTTTTGAGAGCAGATAGTGGCCTGGTGGATCACCTCAGAGATTCAACATTTTCAATAGCCCCCACAGGGTCATTTTTATACAGCATGAAGTAGCCTTGCACCTGGGCAGGACTAATCTGGGATGTAGCTTTAAGGACATGTTCTGCAAAGTTCTCAGCCAAGGAAGGCGCTTGCCCTGGATAGAACCTCTGGAACATCTGGGTCAGCTGCCAGTGTGAGCAGTAGCCCACATACTCCTTCAGATCTACTCGCCCAGGACGTATCAGGGCAGGATCCAGCCTAAGGGGAAAAGCAGAATCATAGCCAACAGTCCTGCTAGCACCCGAAACAGACAATCTCCTCAAGCCCCAACCCGTCCAAGGCATAGGACTAGAGGTTTTGCCTTCCTTTCCTGTTACCTGTCGATGTGGTTGGTGGTCATGAACACGATGCGTGCTTCAGTGGAGGCCACACCATCCAAAGCGTTGAGCAGTCCGCTGAAGGTGAGACGACCTAGACCTTGGTACTTCACAGGGTCTAGAGGGTGACAGGAACGTGAATGGTCATGTCTTAGTTAAAATTGAGCCCCAGTCCCCACTGCAGCTCTCTACTTATCAGCACCTCTTGCTGCTGGCTCAGGCCTCCAAAAATTCGGGCTTCCACTCTTCCACATTTACTTCTGACCCTCAGTATCTTAAGTAAGGATTTCCCTGGGCCAGGGAGATGGCTCTGTGGTCAAAAGTGCTAGCTAGCTACACAAGCCTGAAGACCCTAGTGTGATCTCCGACTCCAAGGAAAAGGCCGGATGCAGTGGCACGTATCTAAATCTTACGACAGCGGCATGTTGAGGGCGGAGACAGGAGTATGGAAGGACCAACAAGAGAGGCTGCTTCAACAAGGTACAAGGTGAGACCTGACTCCAAAAAGTTGTTCTCCGACCTCCACACGCATGAGCCTGCACATAAGTGCACTAAATCACCCAAACAAGACCCCCATTCCCAGCATCCTCACTTACTCTCCACAGCCAAGTCTCGACTGAGAAAAGCAGCATCCACATCCTCCAGGAGCACTAAGCTCTGCTGGGGGGCTACGCTCAGCAGATGGTTGAGCCGGTCATCTGAGAGGCTGGAGTCTGTGAGGCTGAGCAGGCAGATGCTGTGCTCCAGTTCTCCAGCCAGAGCTGTTCTGTGGACAGAGACGTGGAAGGAGGTCCTAGGCAACCTGAAGACTCTTTGGGATTCCTAGGAGGTATGTATGCTTCACAGGCCCAAGTCTCCTATACCACCCACTTGATGTTCTGTATGGCTCATGTTTACCCTGGTTCTTAGTTCCCAGATCCATGTCTCTTTTCCTACCCTACCAGTCCAGTTTTCCTGCAAAGGCTGTTTTTCAGAGTTGAGAGAATTTGACTACTCACATAAAACTGCTCTTTCCACAACCAGGGGGCCCATAAAGAAGGTAACCACGTCGGTAGGGAATGCCTAGGGACATAACCAAGATAAACAAGACCTAAAGTGAATCCTGTACTCTGGCCCAAGTGTTCACATTCCCCATCAGCTCTGTTCCCTTTTAGTCTGGTGGTCTTAGTATCAGAAAAAGATATCCTCATAGACAGGTTTTCTTTTCCCATCTCCTGAGCTAGAATTTTCTGTCCCATCATCTGGCTACAGACTAGCCTAGATACCAGCTGCTGCTTACCTCTGTCAATGTACCACTTGGGGTTATCAATGAATTCCCGGATATCTTTGACAATTCGGTCAGCCAGACCCTGCTGTAGGACTACAGAATTCAGTGGCCTGCGGCGACGTGGATAACCAAAGGTACGCCATTCAGAACCCACAGCTGTGTACATCACCGTCTTCCCCTCCTCCTGCTGCAGGGCTAGTGCCCGAGCTGAGAGCAAGGAAATGAGGCAGTAAGTCTCTGGATCACAGCTGATTCTGCAATTAAGTAGAGCTCTGACCTGGTACCCTCCTCCCAAGTACTTGGATCCTTAGTCCTCCTCTCCAAGCAGCTGATGCCCAACTTCCCCATTCCTAAAAGCTCCACCAGAAGCTTGCCTGTTCCATCTCATACCTTCTTCCAGGATGTTGAAGAAAATCTTTCGGTCAGTGCCCAGGGCCGTGAAGGTGACAGATTCCCAAGGAGTCCCCGTTTGTAAGTCTACCATCTGCATTTCTCGATTTCGTTCTACCCGGATCCATTTCCCCTGATACCTGAATAAAATTGTCAAAGTGACCCAATTTCCTCTGTCAATCCGTCCTATCCTCAGAGCTCTTCCTAGCTTCCAATCTTACCAAATGAAGTGGTTTCCAGGGCTGGGGATAAATTCGAACTTGGTGGAGATTCGGCCACTTTCATGCTGAAGATATGAGGTTTCAACACTGAGGTGCTGAGTGCGGGTACTGTGTCGGGTAAGCCAGCTAAGCAACCAAGCATAGCTTCTGTCTCTAGCAGGGACTTCCAGTGTGATCATGTAATGGCGCCGGAATGCCACTAGACCCAGTTGGGCTCCTTTCCGGGCTACAGCCAGAGCTGTGCCCACACCTACCAGCCCAAATCCAGCCCCAAAGTAGGGATTGTCTTTTAGGGCCAGAACGAAGTCTGTAAATGGCATCTTGAAAGGGAAAAAAAAAAAACACAGATGCTTACAGGCCCCGAGGCAATGTCAAAACCTAGGGGTGGAGAGCAGCAGAGCTGGGAGAAAGCATAAGACGAGTTTAGAAACCAGACCCATCAAATTTGCCCCACTTCCCCCCCACAGAGGCAATAGGCAAGGTTAGCAGTACTGTGTGCTTCAGTATCCTTTGGTGGAGTAGACACAGTGTGGGAATGCCAGAGCACTCCAGGCTCTCCAATCCATTTTGCTCTTCAGATAGAAAACCTTTGGCCAGAAGACCATGTTTGGAGATTTTCTCAACTTCAAAAAGCAATGTAACTAGCTTCACATCAGGATAAGAGAAAGGCAAGACTGGTTCCTGGCAAGAGCTGAATCAGAAAGGGTCCGTCCCCATTAGGTGGAGTCAGCAAAGGTGATTTTTCCATTGATCTATCAGTAACCACATGCCTTACCATTAGACATGCCCTTCAATATCCTTTCTCTTTCACCCATCTCCTTTTCTTTTCTTTCTTTCTTTCTTTCTTTCTTTCTTTTTTTTTTT
>CABHPH010155248.1:4357-17665 GCA_902168325.1 Peromyscus nudipes | reverse complement strand
GTTTGCTCGCCCTTGTAGAGAGCCACGCTAGCACACAATCTGAGTACTGCAGAATATGACGGGCGCTTATGGTTTCATCTTGTTTGGCACATGAATGTAACAATTGCTTTGGCTCCTGGCTCCTTGACACTTGCTCCATGGAAAGTTCTTAAATGTCAACTTGGGTAACGACACATTTCTGTTCTATATTCATGTTCTTCCCCAACCGAACTCTGGTTTTCCTCTTCACACTCTGCTATCACTGTGGTATTAAAAGGCTGTGTTAACAGCGATCTCTTTTCTTGTTGATGAGCTAAAATGCTTTGAATTTTTAACCTTCCTCCAGTAGCTCACAGGAGCCTTCAGGGCTACTTTTGTTCCTTTCGGTTAATTTTAATTTATGAAATAGGATACAAGGCTTTTAAGCCATGTTAATTTGCTTTAAATTTGTCGGGGTTTTGGAACAGATCAGAAAAGTAGAAAAGATATGACTATTTAACTTTTCTATAAATTTGCCTGTCAAAAAGTCTCCCTGGACTTGTTGTGGGGGCGGGGGAGGGGGTAGCTCTTCCTCAAGTCCCTGACAACTGTATCTACTCTTGACTTCCTTCCAAAACCAACCCAGGCTGACCCAGCAAGGCTGAAGGATTGTGAGCCTTTGCGTTCCTCTAAATTAACATGCAACGGCCTCCCAAAATCAACCACCAGCTTCTTTCAGCTCATTTCAAGGCAATAAACATTTATTGAGCACATACTGTGTTGGAAACAGTACTGTGGGGATTTAAGAGATAAAAAATGAATAAGCTCCGAGATGGTAATGTGGGAAGCACGGGAGCGGCTGTACCGTAGCAGGAAGAGCAAATCGCTGACACTTCCGTAAGTACAGAGAAGGTTCTGCAGAGCCGCAAACAGTCACAAAGATGAAATGGACCTTCCAAGAAGAGCCCCGAAGGACACGTGGCTTCCCACCAGGAAATATAGGGGTAAACCATATGGTCCTCAACCAGGGGCTGGACTCTGGGTGCAAGATAGAGAGACAAAAAAATTAGGTCTGCATACTCACCTCAGATATCAACTTGAAAAGAAATACTAAAAAACAGGAAAAGAATTTCATGAACATGGCTCTCTTGGGAGGATGAAGGAGGGAGATGCTTTAGCGCGTCTGTAGTGGTGGGAACATGAGCTTCTGGTTTAGACAGGGGAAGAATGTGTGCATGACCGAGTACGTGTAAGTCAGTCTGTGGCCTGATTAATCCTATCTCTGTTCTGGTACTGCAAGGTGATTTCCCAGATGCCTTCATCATTTAAGGAAATAATCTAGTTCTCATGACATGATTTGTACTATTTAGGGGTACACTGTAATTTAATACAGCCATCATCATAATAAAACAAATATATATATATATATAATTTTAATAACACATTGTAGCTTTTACATAAATCATCACTTGTGTGTGTGTGTTTCTAAACCAGTTCCCCTAACCAGTATGACAGAAAAGCAAATTTTTAGAAATTCTGAATAAATAACTCCTCCATGCACAATTTATCTGTGGTTTGATCAGTTCAAAATTATCCAGAAGCAAATGTCTTAGAGCCAGTCTTTTATGTCGAAGCTTATTTTCAGGAGCTGGCATGTTTTTATTATTACTTATTTTACTGGTTTTTAGTCTCTTAAATCCTCATTATTAGTTCATTTGCTAGGGATACTATAACCAAGTGCCACAGATTGGGAAGCTTAAACAATAGAATTTTATTTTCTCATAATTCTAGATGCCAGAAATCAAGAAAGTTTGGCTCTTTCTGAAACTATTCCTTGGTTTCCAGATGACCAGCTTCTAACCATGTCCTCACAGGTCACATGGACTCATTCCTGGATGTCCACATACATCACAATCTCTATTATGAGTGTGTGTGTGTGTGTGTGTGTGTGTGTGTGTGTGTGTGTGTGTGTGTGTGTATGATGACTGTGTATATGTGGGGGGGGGCACACACATACCCACATACAGTGGCTCACAAGAGGAGCCAGAAGACAGTTTTGTGGAGTTGGTCCTCTCCTTCCGGGTTCTGAGGACTGAGCTCAGGTGCCAGGCTTGTGCAAAAAGCCCTTCTGTGTATGTATGATAATGGTGACCTTTGAGGAAACACATCAGTCTACAGAGAATTCTAGACCAGCCATTCCATAGAAGTGCAAAGGTCATCACACTAATCCAAAGGCCCAGTCTCTTACCACAAAAACACATAAACAAGATACACCTCAACCATCTATTCCTGATCATTTTATGGAAGGGACAGAGTAGTTACCAAAAGACACTGTTGAAGTCATTGAATCACGCCATTTTACCATCCTACTAGCTGAATAATTTATCCCATCCCAATGGGCAGGTGCTGATGAGGAAGGTCAGAACTTATGATAAAGAAACAGAAGTATCCTGTGGGCAAATTTGTAATCCCCTACAAGCATCAAAAAGAAAGGCCACATTAAATGTTTATAGCTGTTGTAAGATGCATTCTCACTTCAGAAGTATTAAAAATGCAAGGTGAAGAATGTAGGAAATGTGTCTAACCAGAACAAAAAAAACAGTAACTTATGAATACAAGCTGGGAATACAAATTGTTCCCTTTAAAAACAAAAACCCATCTGTAGGCTGGAGAGTTGGCTCAGGAGTTAAGAACATTTGCTGCTCTTCCTAAGGACCTGAGTTCGGATCCCAGAACTCACACTAGCCAGCTGGCAACCACTTTGTCATTCCAGCCCCAGGGGACCTGACAACCTCTTCTGGATTCCACAGGCACCTGCACTCGTGTGTACAAATACACATACACAACATTTTTTAATGAAATAAATCTTAAAATCTACAAAATCACAAATCACGTTTAGTAAGCCTTTATTCATAATGTTCACTTTCATGGCTATATATCATATTTTTTTTTCAATTATAAGGTTAGAGAAACATAAATGAGGCATGGTTTTAGGGCAAGCCTTGGGTCTAGAGGAAGAGTCACGCTCGCCACTGGCCCATACAACAGCCAGCTCAGCAATTCCTACGTTGCAATCACCTGGGAGCTTTCAAAATCGGTGCTGGGCCCTACTCCCTGAGATTCTTGATTTAACTAGCTTTGTGTGAGGCCTGAGCATCGGGATTTCTTTAAAGCTCCCCAAATGATGTTAATGTGCAGTGAAGGTTGAAAACCACTGGGCTAACAGAATCCTCAACAGTAACAGGAATTTTCGGAATTGCCTGCTTAGCACTCTTCTCCCAGCTGAGGCTTTTGTGTCTCTCCTAGGGTTTGGCCACAGACCACTCCACCATGATTTGTATCCCATGAGGCTCTCAGCTGAGTGTGAGATAGTACCCATTCCTTGCATTTCCTCATGCGGTGAGTGCAGAGTCTCTCAGCAAGAAATCGATCAGTCTAGAATAGGGTCCTGAAAACTATCCCTGGTGAAAAACCTGAACACTCAACTTACTTCTGACAATGAGAAAATTGTAGTCTCATGCCAGGCCCACTTGTTTATATATTGTCTATGGCTGCCCTCATACTATAGAGGCATCATAATTGCAACAGATTAGCTATCAAATCTGAAGCTATCCATTATCTGGGTGGGACCTACACAAAAAAAATAAATAAGTAAGATTGCCATCATTGGTCTAAAGACACAGAGGTTTCAAATTTCAGGCTATCTCCAGAGACTGCCAGAGGAGTCTATGAAGGACTGAGTCACATCTCAGGCAGTGTAAATGACCACAGCTTCAGAGATGAGGACTTTTTTTTTATCATTTCCCCAAGATAACCATGATTATTCTCTTGCATCTACTAATGAGCAGGTGGATCATGTTTATCCGTTTCTAACACCTGGCTGCCTATAAAATCAGTTTGTAAGTGGGGAGAGGCCACATTTCAAAGCCAAGTTAAGTGTGCAATCTATGAATTCACGGAGGAAAAGACAAGCTGTGATGGAAAGATAAAAACATTAGCAGTGGTACTAAATGTTGTGAGACAGACACACTTATCATCTCAGCCCCCAAAAGGCTGACAAAGGATGACAATAATGTTGGAGCAAGTAGGAAAATACCAGAGTCTGATATTTTTTTCAAAAAAAAAAAAAGGTTTTGGGATCAAAGTGAGGAGAGGTGAAGGGATACAACCCCCTGACGTCTTGACACCTGCCCACAGCTCATCTGAGAGCTCCCAGGTCTGGGGGACATCGTGGACATTCTGATAAACTTGTCATCTGTGCTCCAGCTGGATTCTACGGTATTTTAATCAACTAACTACTGGCTTTTCTTAGTCTTACTTTCATTTTAAAAGTAGCTTCCTTTTTTCTGAACTATTTGTTTCTCAAGAAACACTCTAGCCTAGCAACTTTCCCACGGGAGCAATTTCCTGGCAGTAAAAGACTCAGAAGTTGAAAAAGTCACTTTATTAGATATCAACTCAGCTATTCTGAATCACCTTAAACTTTCAAACATTGTGGAGGCAAACTAACTTTATTTCTTCATCCTGCCGTAAAAATAATATCGTTATACTTATTAAGCATTAAGCCTGTAAGTATTTCAAAAGCATTTAATTTACTAACTTTTAAGATTATATATTACAATCAAAAATTCAATATTTGCTTAGACAAATATTACTCTACAAGAACATTATATGTGCACAGAATTGTCTGCAGGACTTCCTTTGAACCTGTGAGGTGAATCATGGTATCCAGTCTATTGATGGGATAATCAGCAAGGGTACACATAGGAGGCTTGTAGATAAAATCAAAGAAGCCCTTCTACTTTCCTTTCTGCTGCTGTGCTGTGCTGTGCCAACACTCTGACCAAACACAACTTGGAGAGAAAAGGCTTTATTTGACTTATGGTCACGGTCCATCATTGATAGAAGTTGGGTCAGGAACTCCAGCAAGAACTTGAAGCAGAATCCATGAAGGAATGCTGCTTGCTGGCTTACTCTGTGACTGGCTCAGAGGTCCATGCTTAGCTAGCTTTCTTAGACAGCCCAGGACACCTGCCTGTGGATGGTAACGTCCATAATGGGTTGGGCCCTCCAATGTCAGTTAATAATCAAGACAAACCCACCGCAGACACACCCACAGACCAAATGTGATCTGGGCAATTCCTCAATAGGCTTTCCTCTCAAATGATGCTAGTTTATGTCAAATTGACAAAACTTTCTTTTTCTGAAAGAGTTATAAAGGGCAATTCTATTCTTGGAGACTAAGAACCTAAAGGTGGCAGTTCTTCTCTGCTACGCAGAAGCCAATCAGGTCAGTTTGTAGAAGAGTGGGAAATGGACTCTTTGGGCTTCTTGCTGCTATTTGTATTGCTTGCTGTATTTGTATGTGACTGCTTTTATACCTAAATGCTTTCCTTTATTTCTTTCTTTTTTCTCTTTCTCTCTTCCTTTGTTCGGGTTTGGGGCTCAAGGAAGAGAAAAAGAAATGTTGCTGAATTGACGTACAGCCGAGTTCTCCCTGAGATGGCTGGGAGAAGTTAAAAACCTAGTGTTTAGAGGAGCTGTCACCGTCACTGTTCATGTCTCTCCTTGTGGTGGTTTGAACGATAATGGCCCCCTGTGGGCTCATAGATTTGAATGCTTGGTCCCCAGGTGGTAGAAATGTTTGGGAAGGGTTAGGGGGTGTGGCCTTGTTGGAAGAGGTGTGTCACTGGGGTGGGCTTTTGAGGTTTCAAAAGACTTGTGGGATTCTCAGTGTGTTTCTCTCTACCTCACGTTTGGGGATCAAGATATCAGCCCTCAGCTGTTCCTTTGCTCCGCCATCATGAACTCTAACCCTCTGAAACTAAGTCAAATTAAATATTTTCTTTTATAAGTTACCTTGGTCATGGTGTTTTATCCCAGAAATATAACAGTAACTAAAACACTCTGTCTTTTTCAATTCTGCACTTGGTATGACTGTTTGCTTTATCTATATATCCACTGCTTAGCTCTACAAATACAGTCACCTCCCAAAGAAAGGATGGTGGAGGAGTTAAGAACATGATATCACAAGATATACCAAACTAGTAGATCGGTTTTTAAAAGCTGAAATCATTTAATGAGCTGTGACTTCAAAAAGGGCCGGATGATGTGATTTTTCTATATGTAGCATGTGGTAAGATTATTTAGGAAGGGATTCCCCTTCATGTACCAAGGCTGCAAAGCTACCTTAAACACTCAAGACTGGAACCTGGGCCAGCAATGAGCCTGAATAGACAAACTCTTTTTTTAAGATTGTGTGTGTGTGTGTGTGTGTGTGTGTGTGTGTGTGTGTGTGTGTGTAGGTGCTGTGAAGACCAGCAAAGACCATTGGATCCTCTGGAACTGGAGTTATAGACGGCTGTGAGCTTGCTGCTTGACCTTCCATCTGGGCACTGAATTAAGGTCCTCTGCAAGAGGAGCAAGTGTTCTTAACCTCTGAGTCATCCCTCCAACTCTGCAGGAAGCAACTAGCTTCTTAGATCCCTGCCACCATCTATACCTCAAAAATATCCTAGAATTTTCCAGCATGGCTCAGATATCCATTTAAATCTTCCATTCTTTCATAAATTTATTGGTGTTTATCTAAAAAGTAGCAAAGCATTACACTTTGACAGTGTCTTCAGACTTCACTCTTGTGAAGATCCTCATACATATGTGACACTAATAAAATGTTTTGCTCATCTCATATTAATCATTTCTTATATTGACTGGTTTCCTAGATCCACCCAAAGAGCCCATGTAACAACTCATGGGCAGGAGATCTCACCCTAACGATGGTGGTTGATTCTGCCCTCCCCAGGCCTCCTGGCCTGGGACCAACAATAATAGGACCAATTAATGATCATCTGCCAGAGGTCAAGGAGCTTCTCAAAAACTTGTAAGTTATCCTTCAGTTTTCCTACCCCAGATAAAATAAGATGTGACTAGGGCAACAAAATGACTTGGGTGCGGAGGGAGACTTAACAAAAGGAGGCAATGAGAAAGCAATAGTTTGGGGTGTTGTCCGCTGAGCACTGTGCAAAACTGCACATCCAACATTCATTTTGGCCATCATATTTGCTTTGATAAAAACAGTAGAAATAGAAGTAACATATGTGACATTTGGATATGTCAAGGCTCCTTTTCATGGTTCATCCTGTCCTCTTCCCCTTGTCAACAGTGAAGATGAACTCTGTCCTCATCTAGGTCCCTGAGTACTGGTATTGTCCCCTTCCCCTTGTTGACAGTAAAGATTAACTCTGTCTAAGCCTAGGTCCCTGAGTACCGGTCTTGATCAGAGGCCCCGGCTAACTCACAATAAATCTGTATCTTGAACATGAAATGAATTTTTATTAAGCCTCTGAGATTTTAGGGTTGTCTCAGCATAACCTTGCTTGTGCTGACTCATGCAGGAATCACAAGATATTCTTAGTCTTGACCAATGACTATTGTCATAGAACACAAAAAAGCTATCCCCAAGGGAACTCCCGTAAAAATACAGGTAGAGGGCTAGAGAGATGGCTCAGTGGTTTAAGAGGACTTGTTGCTCTTACAAAGAGGATTTGGTTCAGTTCCTAGCACCTACATGGTGGTCCATAACCACCCACAACTTCCATTATGGGGGGGTCTCATGTCCTTCTTCTGACCTCTGTAGGTAGCATGCACCCACACGGCATAAATACATACATGCAGGCAAAACACTCATACATATAGATAAAGATATGTAGATACTTAGGAGATGGTGTGGAAGCAGAAATAGGACAGAGCCATGAGGTATACAAGAGTTAGTAATAAGAGCCAGAAAAATCATGTTCATTACGGTTGCTCTAATCCTATATTTACCTCTTAAAAATGTGGAATATATTTATATCATAAAATACATCTGAACTTTTGCCAAAAAAATCTTTATAACACCTTATAAAGGGATTGATTATTTTATTTTAAGAGATTTTGAGACTATTCCTTTAACTCACATTCAACATGGATCTGACACACAGAAAATTATATTTTGTGGTAAATAAGATTATTGATGGACCCATTACCTAATGACTACAGCACGATCTAGGGTTTTATGTCCCCCTTCAGAGAGGTAGCACAGAGGTGTAAACTCCTTGAAGCACAGTTCTGCATAAATAGACTTTCTGCACTCCGCTGCCACATTCAGATCTGGAAAGTGATAAAATGCAGATGCCTGCAGTTGCAATCATAAAAACGTAATTGCTGAGAAAAAAATTATTTCTGACCCATTGGAGGAATTTATTGCAAAGGGATGTGCTGTGTAAGTTATCACACTGAGAAAATGAAAGCGAATGATTGAAATATATCCCAGGCTGAGCCTCCCTGCAAAATGATCTAGTGATTTACCTGTGCTCAAGAGAAAGGGAAAAAAAGATTAAAGATAAATCAGGTTTGGTAGGGAAGATTCTGACTACTGTAAAGAGAGCAGAATAAAGATTTATGCATAAATGAATTAAGAACTTGGAGTGACAGCATAGTTAGTATTTATGACCAATTACTCCAAAAATTAGAACGTAGTTTTGATTTTGAATTATGTGCCAAGATAAGTAATTCACGTGCAACCTCGCGAGCAAAAGAATTTGACATAAAGATAAACATTGAGGAAACGTGAGAACTTTTTAATGGGGCTACTAAACTGGTTACTTTAGTGTAGAGGAGATGCGGTTCCATTCAAACACATTTAGTATGATCAGTACTGTATCATCTACTTGTATGTACCATTCACTGTTCAAACCAGGAACTCTCTGGAAGAGCCTAGATAAGGACAAGACCTAAGAGACTATTGGTAAAGAAATCAATAAAATTTGATATATATACATGAATATTATTAAGTTGTTTTAGGAAAAGGAATTCTTACCATCTGTCAACATGAATGAACCTGGAGATTTTATCCTAAATAACGTTTCCATTATTACAGTAAATAATGTCCACAGGCACAAAAGGAAAGTACAATACAATCTCACATAGATGAAATCACAGAATAGCATAAAATAGTGGTTTTCGGGGCTGGAGAGATGGCTCAGAGGTTAAGAGCACTGACTGCTCTTCCAGAGGTCCTGAGTTCAATTCCCAGCAACCACATGGTGACTTGTAACCATCTGTACTGAGATCTGGTGCCCTCTTCTGGCCTGCAGGGATACATGCTGTATACATAATAAATAAATAAATCTTTAAAAAAAAAATAGTGGTTTTCAGGATCTTAGAGATGGGGGCTATGGGAAATGGGAAGTATGGTTAAAGGATACAAATTTTCAGTCATATGATGATTTATGTTCTGAGAATCTAATTTCTGAATAGCATATTAACTATAGTTTAACAACACTGCTTAATGTACTTGAAATTTAAGGAAACAAATGTATAGTTTAGATACACTTTAAGTGTCTTTGCTGCACAAATACAAAATAGTCCTTATGGACAGTAATGAATATATTCATTAATTTGGCTGTGGTGATCATTCTACAAAGCATACATATAGATGAGTACATAATTCTATCAATTCAATGTTTTAAATAAAAACTAAACATTCTGGGGAAAAATGATAGTATATCTAGCACAATGTTACCCAGGGAAAAAAATCAATCTTATTATAATTTAAAGAAATTATTTGTGTGGACAAATGATATAGGACAAAATTGACAGATGAGGTGCTGGAAAGATGGCTCAATGGTTAATAGCACTTGCTGCTTTTACAGAGGACCCAGATTTTGAGTCCCAGCACCCATACTAGGTGGCTCACAACCACCAGCAATTTCAGCCCTAGGGGATCCACCTTTTGTGGATCTGAAGGCATCTGGACACTCCTGGCTTACACACACACACACACACACACACACACACACACACACACACGTATATATTCATAAAAATAAGTAATTTTTAAGTGATAGACTTTTAGAGGCCAAGCATAAAGTCCTATAAGTCCAGTTATTTTAAGATATTAATTATTAGACTTTAAAATACACTGGGATTTTTACAAGGAAAACCCTATGATAATGAAAACCAAGTGTGTGTCCAGATAATTCTGTTGTGCTAGGACTCTGCTTTATGAGAAAGTTCTTACACACAGTAGCTAGTCCATAAATTATTAATATTTGTAATTTCATATGAGTCAAATATTGCTAAGACCTAAAAAAAAATTTCAACTGGAGTATTGGCAAAGTGATATGCTGAGCCTCTTTTAAGAAATCAATAAACATTTGAAAGCCAACAATGAGCAAAAAAGATAAAGTTAGCATTGCATTAGCATGTGACTGAGAACTATCACAAAACAGGCTCTGTGTTGCCTCCTTCCCTGATCTCATCTGCTGCTGTTCAGGGAAAGCATGCACCCAGGTGCCACATCAAAAGCGCCTCACATTAACATAATTGCACTTTTTAGGAGAGTTTTATTTTTTCCAATCAAATAAAATTCTTTCAGATCATTTTTGTCCTCTTAACTTTCTAGGTGGAATCAATACCATTTGGAGAGATGGTGATGGTAGCTTTAGCACATTCTAAGACACACACAGTTGTGACCACTGTATCTTTTCATGTGAATTCCTATGGACTGATATGGCAAGGTACTTGACCAAAACATCTACTAGTTTCTGTTCATACATAAAGGGTGGTTTCTAATAGGATGTGACGCTGCATTCTGGTGATGCCAGCACAGGAACCCCCAACTGAGGCAAAGGGATTGAGGTTAGCCTGGGCTACACGGGGCAACTCTGTCTCAAAAACCAAATAAAATGGGCAGTTTCTCCACAACCCCTTCTCCACTCATAACAATATGGCAGCATCCTTTATGACTATCGAGTTCTAAGTGACCAACTCCAATGTCACGTTGTCATGGAAAAAAATAGGCAGTGACATTAAGTACTTACCATTCAGCCACCTCCAAAGTAAAGGTCATTTTTCTACTCCCACCCCTTGTAAGTGCACAGGAATTGTGAAGGTTAGTTTTTTGGTCAATTTGACTAAGCCAAGGTCATTTGAGAAAAAGGGATCTCAATTAAGAAAATGCCTCCATCAGAAATTCCTGTAGGCAAGTCTTTGGGGACATTTTTTTGGTTAACAGTTGATGTGGGAGGACTCAGCTCACTATGGGTGGTGGCACCCCTGGGAAGGTGTTCCAGGGATGTTTAAGAGAGCAGACTGAGCAAGCCATGGGGGGCAAGGTGGTAAGCAGGATTTCTCCGTGGTCTGTGCTTTAGTTCCTGTCCTGATTTTGCTTCCTGATGAAATAAACCTTTTCTTCCTCAAGTTATTGCTTTTAGTCACAGTATTCATCACAGCAGTAGAATGCACAAACTAAGACAGGAACAAAAGTTTTAGTTGTGAGAATTCGTTTAAGACTGTCCCCGTGGCTGGGCATGGCTCATACCTGTCAGCCTACCACTAGAAGGGCTTAAGGCAAGGGGATTACGCAATAGAGGCTAGCCTGGGGTACTTAGTGAATTCAAGTTCAGTCTCGGTTCCAGGGTGTAAGGCCCTAGCTTAAATCCACCCCTACAAAAACTTGGTGATAAGTATGAGATCATATCTTGCCCACATACTGAATATTTTGGGCAACTAATCCTAAGGAAATAACCCATGTACATAAAGATGTTCAGCATGGAAATGTTTACTATCATTTTAGATAGGATCTCTTGTTTCCCAGGCTGGCCTCTAACTTGCTGTTTAGGTGAGGGTGAACTTGAACTTGATCATCCTGGTTCCACCACCTGAGTGTTCTGGTTACCAGGGTGTTGCCACTGTGTTTGGTTTATGAGGTGCTCTGGATCAAACCCAAGGCAAGCATTACTCTATGAACTGAGCTACATCCCCGGCCAGCAGTGTTTGCAATAGCCCAAAAAAGTTGAAAACTTAAACATCCAAAATTGAGTGGTTACTTTAAATAAAAGCTGTCATGAAGCTATATGATATGTAACTAAGCCAAAATTTTGTTGAATGGAGTTTGGCAATATGGCTCAGAGGTTAAGAGTACTTGCTGCTCTTCTAGAGGACATAGGCTCAATTCTCAGCACTAACATAGAGACTCACAACCATTTGTAACTCCAGTCCCAGGGGATCACCTTCTTCTGTCCTCCAAGGGCACCAGGCACGAACATGGTACACTGCCATATAAGCAGACAAAATAGCTATGCACATAAATAAATTTCAAACTTTTTAATGGAAAAATTGGGTTGCAGGTATATTTCAGTGGTTAGAGTGCCTGCCTAAAATGTTTGTGAACTTGTGTTCAGTACCCAACACAACAAAAAAGGGAGAGAATGGACTATAGAAATACCATTTTAAATGGAAAAGTAAGATACAATCTATATATACAGCATTTTCTCCACTGTATGTATGTATGTATATGTGTGTGTGTGTGTGTGTACTTGGTAGTTAGTTTTCTTTGCCAGCTTGATATAAGCTAGAATCACCTGTGAGGAAGATCTCTGACGATGTCTTTGGAGGATTATCTTGATTATGTTGGGTGGGAAGACCCATCCTGAATGTGAGCAGGTACGATTTCTTGGGCTGGGCTCTGAACTGAATGAAAAGGAGAGAGCCAGCTGAGCACTGGCAGGCGAGCATCAATCCATTGCTCTCTGCTCTTGACTGTGGATGCAATGTGACCAGTACTGTCAAGCTCCTCACAGTGGTTGAATAAGAATGGCCCCCACAGGTTCATCTATGTGAATGCTTAGTCACCAGGGAATGGCACTATATGAAAGGATTAGAAGGATTAGGAGGTGTGGCCTTGTTGAAGGAAGTGTGTCAGTGAGGGTGGGCTTTGAGGTTTCAAAAGCCCATGCCAAGCCTAATGTCTCTCTTTCTCTGCCTTGGGTCAGTAGGTAGGTCTCAAGTACTGCTTTAGCACCAGGCTTTCCATGTTTCCCACCATGATGAGAATGGACTAAACTTCTGAAACTAGAAGCAGTCCCCCTGTAGCAAGCTTTGTTGTTGGCCACCAGCTCACAAATAATGACCCAGAGACTTCGTGTAATTATTGAAAGCTTGACCTTAGCTTAGGCTTGTCCCACTAGCTCTTATAACTTAAACTAACCCATTTATATTAATCTATGTTTTGCCTCATCGTTTTTTAACCTTTCTTTTATTCTGTATGTTCGACATATTCTTTATGTCCCTCCATGTCTTGTTAGCGTCTCACATGTGTCTTGATTATCTCCTCCTCTTCCTCTCTCTGTGCCCGGAAGTCCCACCTATACCTCCGGCCTAGCTGTTGGCCTTTCAGCTTTTTATTACACCAACCACAGCAATACACTTTCACACGGTGTACAAATATCCCACAACACCTCCAATCAAATGCTTTCTTTTATAAGAGTTGCCATGGTCATGGTACAACACCTCCAATCAAATGCTTTC
>CABHPH010155247.1:47215-67105 GCA_902168325.1 Peromyscus nudipes | reverse complement strand
GCCCACCCCCCATTTCCATCTCCTCCAGGGCAAAGACTCCCCCGAGGATTGAGATCAACCTGGTGGACTCAGTCCAGGCAGGTCTAGTCCCCTCTTCCCAGGCTGAGCCAAGCGTCTCTGCTAAGCCCCAGGTTTCAAACAGCCAATTCATGCACTGAGCACAGGACCTGGTCCCACTGCCTGGATGCCTCCCAAACAGATCAAGCCAATCAACTGTCTCACCCATTCAGAGGGCCTGATCCAGTTGGGGGCCCCTCAGCCATTGGTTCACAGTTCATGTGTTTCCATTCGTTTGGCCACTTGTCCCTGTATTCCATCCATCCCTGGTCCCAACAACTTTAGCTCACATAAACCCTCCTCCTTCTCGCCAATTGGACTCCCGGAGCTCCACCGGGGCCTGACCATGGATATCTGCATCCAGTTCCCTTTGGATTATTTTGGATTTTTGAGACAGGATTTCTCTGTGCCTTTCCTGGAACTCACTCTGTAGCCCAGGTTGGCCTTGGAACTCACAGAGATCTGCCTGCCTCTGCCATCCGGAGTGCTGGGATTAAAGGCATGCGCCACCACTGCCCGGCTGTGTACAGGTGTTTTATAACCACCGTGGCACACTTCTCAAATCAAAGGTTACTCAGTGTGAAGTGGGGACCAACTGCATTGTACACACAACAGAGTATCTTACAAAAATAAACCTGTTGCTTAAATTCAAAACTCAAGCATGCTCGGTCACTGCTGTTTTTCATGCCTGACAGCCTTCCTCTCCAAACCAAAAATGTCATTTTAATTGACACATAGTTTATTTCTGCATTTTAATAACATATATAGTGCCGCCTCCCTAGTAATCAATTCTCATATATCGTCACCGAAAAGTTAAGAAACTGTATTTTAAATTCCCATGTACGGTGAAAAGTAATGAAGATAAAGATAAATAAAAAAGTAAACAAGGCAGTTCATGGCACTAACTAGAATAAACAGTGGGATTTCTGTCTTCAAAAACCAATCAATACAATCCAGTTCACTCTGATCAGTCATACAGTGGACCTTGACCATGTCCCTAGGTTCCAGCCCAACCCGGGATCCACAGTGAGCTCAGCACTCAAGGTGCATCAGCTAAAGAGACATTTGCAGTGGTCCTGAGAGCAATGCATCAGCCCCATTTGGAAAGAGAAGAATCCAAATATGTGAAAGGAAAAGAGCTTACTAAGGCTTCTGGGTTAATCTCAAGACAGCAAGGAAAGCACCAACACTTCAATAGATTATTTGTTCAACAACATAGAAAATCAAAAGTGTTTGCCAGATGTTATTACAGAGTTTGACAATATTGCTAGAAATTGTGTCTCTGTACGCCAAGACAACCAATTAGAGAAAGCATAATTCTTAAGGGCAGCACATACTATGTTTTTAGAAATTAATCTAATGCAGCATTGCAGTCATCATAGAGAAACTAAAGCACTATTTATATAAAGGAAACAAATGATTGGGTCTTGAGGGCAATGTAAAACCAGTATGTAAGTTAACCCTTTATGTGGAAACAAGTGAAAGAAGCAAGAGATGAAAACCAGATAGGGCCTGGGAGAGGAAGCATCAGAGGCTCAGAGATAGGAGGAAGTAAGTCTGTGTCTTATTGATGGTGAGGAACTGAACCAATTACTGAAAGGCTCAAACTTCCTGCTCTAAACCCTGAGAGAAAAATACAGAGTTGGGAGGCAAATGTACCTGTTTTCACATTGTTTTTGCTCTGCTTGCAAGTGTCATTTTTTTGTATTATATTTTACATGTCAACCACAGTTTCCCCTTCCTCCTCTCCTCCCACTTACTCCCTCCCATCACCCTTTTACCCCCCTATCCATTCCTCCTCCCCATCCATTCAGATGGGGTAATGTCTCCCTTGGGAATCAACAAAGCATGGCAGATCAAGTTGCAGCAGGACCAAACTCCTCTCCCCTGCATCAAGACTGAACAAGGCATCCTACCATAGGAAATAGGCTCCGAAGAGCCAGCTCATGCATCAGGGACAGGTCCTGGTCCCACTGCTAGGGGCCCCACAAAAGATCAAGCTACCCAACTGTTAACCATATGCAGAGTGCCTAAGTCGGTCCCATTCAGGCTCCCTAGCTGTCTGTCCAGAGTCTGTGAACTCCAACAAGCTCTGGTTAGCTGTCTCTGTGGGTTTTTCCATCATGATTTTGATGCCCCCTTATTCATATAACAATCCCTCTTCCCTCTCTTCGACTGAATTCTGGGAGCTCGACCCAGTCCTTGGCTGCGGATCTCTGCTTCTGCTTCTGTCAGGTACTGGATGAAGGCTCTATGATGACAATTAATTGGTTAGAATCAATACACAGAATAAACACAAAGCCCTCAAGGCTCACAGAGTGGCAAAGAGAGTGGTGGCTTTTTACTCTCTAGCCACAGCTCTCTCTCATAGCTGCTATTGTTCTTAAGGAAATAAGTTCACTTCTTGGTAATTCTGAACAATACAATAGATAACATGGTTTTCTGTCCCAGGGAGCTGTGGCTTCAACTGTGTATGTTTTCCCCACCTCAGTTCCCTGAAGCAATACTGTTATCTCGATCAACAGAAATTGGCTCTTCCATTTTGCAGAGGAACAGCATGTGCTGTGTGCTTGGCTCTTCATCAAGGCCAGCTTCGGGTGTTCTAATAGGTCTTCCAGGTAGACTTGAGGACCTCTGTGTCCATTCAAGTCAATGGCATTTGGAATGTCAGCTTAGGAAATCCTATTGTCCTCATTTATAGCTTCTGGTGACAGTTTGGACTCTGGGGAGCAACTGTGACCTCCTAAGAATTGCCAACTTGAAGGCCAATGTACCAAAGGACTAAAGCTTAGGAACTGTTACATTATGTAGTGCTGACTGATGGCAACAGCAACTGTCAGTAACTGCTATGTGGAGCTAAAGACTTTATTAGCTCCTGAGTACTGGGCTGCTGGCACCCAGAGTTCAAAGCAGGATGACTTTGACATGAGCACCTGTAGCTATAAGTCTATGATATCTAAACTCTCTAGTTCTTAGGGCTTGAAGCTCTAAGTCTTTGAGTCCTATAAGTCATTGGCATTCAAGGAAACAGACCTGTCAATGACAGAATACTGCTTCTCCCCACACATGTCTTCTGTGTAATGAGAGCTAAAGCACTCAGTGGCTCATTGGCAGCAACCTGGCTATTGCTGTGGGAAGACAGAAGGGAAGATGTTTGATTTTTGTAGCCTCAGGGTCCTAAGGTTGCAAAAGGTAATTATTACTAAAGGATTGCTTGGAGGTTTTGCCATATGCTGCTGAAATGATTTGCTCAGGTTTGGGGTGCTTAGCTCCGCATTCTTCAGCATGGCATCACAACTAAGATTCAGCTTATCTATTGGAAAAAATGAGATCAATACTATAAAACTCAGAATGGTCAATGTAAAAACAAATTTTAATTATACTGTATGAATGGTAAAGATGGGATGAGCTTCTGGAACATACAGTATAACACATCAGCTACTATAGTCAGAACCCATCAAGACCTTTTCTTATGTATCTGTTCATCTGGCTATTTACTTTTATTATTTACAATAACTATTGTAACAGATATATAATTGTGAAAATACATACAAAAGTATAAATGATAAAAGATAAAAACCTTTTGTTACCAGCATCTGATTATAGATTTATTGTTAAGCATTCTTCTCAGATTGCCCAGTTATCTTGAGGATTATCATAATGGTAACAAAAAGTAAGGTTTCCCCATTCCTTACTTCCAATTTGAGTTTATGTAGAAATAAGTAAAAGCAATCAAAGCCTGGAGATGTCTTCTAAATACATAGTTTCTTCAAAGTCCTTCAGAGATTTTGAAAGAAAAGTTTTGTCTTTTCCAACTTTCCTAGATGAGATACAGCAAGGTCAGCCCTTAAAAAATTAAAAGGTGCCTTCACAATAGGAAACTAATGGAACCTGATTGAATTGCTTTTTAATTGGCAAAGCAATAAATCAGTGACGCTCTGTTCCTTCTGCAGTAAAGGATGAGTCAATTGGAACTAGAAATAAGTGACTAAGGGTACCATTGTTTTCTCCTTTTATTGACATTCCTTTCACAAGCTTTGGGAGTTAGAAATGCTTGAAAGTGAAGAAAAATATAAATTCACTTAAGACTTCTGGCATAAAGACTTGCCCTTTGGATCAGGTGAGAAAAAAAAATCCTGAAGTTTAATCTGACCAAGAACTAAGCATCCCAGAAGATGATTACAAGACCTGGTGGTGATTTAGTGATAGCTAAGTGCCCCAAAAAGCCCATAAAGAATTAGGGGCAGGTTTAGTCTGTGTGGGGATTAAATAACATAAACATGATGATGACAAATGATATAACCATTCTTGACCTCCATATGGCACTTCCTATATTACAAACCAGCTCTCTGTCATTGTCAAATCCAATTCTGACAACCTTGGGAAGTACATACAGAAAATTCCTCCATGTTTTCTTTATTTACTGCGCTCTCCACTGAGGCAGTCAGATTTAAGAAGCCACCCAAATCACCAACAACTCTACCAAGAAAAGAAAAGCATTTATATTGAAATCAAGCTATTACTCTAGACCCCAAGGGGAAGGCATTTCCCAGATTGTATATGATAAGACTAATCTTAGCAAGAGATAAGTCATAATAAATGGTGAGATTTCCAGATGAAAAGATCTGGAAATATAGTGGCAGAAAGATGGTTCAGGTGTAGACAGTGCTTGTTGCTCTTCCCAACACCCATATCAGGTGAAACTGACTGTAACTTAGTGCCATGGGATTAGGCATATTCTCCTGACCTCTACAGACAGAATACACACACATACATACATACACACATACATACACACACACACACACACACACACACACACGCATGCACGCATGCACGCACGCACACACACACACAAATAAAGATTTAAAATAGAGCTTTAAAATAGATTTTAAAATTTAATTTTAAGTTGCAATTAAACTTTAAAAAGTGAAAAAAATGGCAGAGTAGATAATAAAACATGTAAATATGTTGGTTGGGAAGTGGAAATGAATCTAGCAATGAGGATCATTGTCACTGGGCATCAAGGTTAACTCTCACAAAGCAAGCATTGGTGAGGTGCCTCTTGTCTGCAACATAACTTGATTTGATTTTTATACTGGTTCCCTTTATACTCTGGTTCATGTGACAGAGAGCAATAGCATCTACCTACACACAAAGGAAGTCACTGAAGACTTTAGAGCCTGAGAAAACTTATAGGCAGTATGTGACTCCATTTGAAAAGGTCAAGTGGTACAAAATGGTAGTGATCTTGTGTCAGAACCAGGGGTTAGGTCCTCACTCCACAGGCAACAAAAATCAAGACCCAGAAAGCATTCAAATAAGGGAATATCATCCTTCAAGTTCAGCTTCAAGAACTTCATTGACAAGTGCTTAGAAAGGCAGAAAGATCCATTGAGATTTTATCCATCCTTTCTGAGTCCATCCTCAACAAAAAAGAAGTCATCCACAAAGATTTAGAATGATCACTCAATTGGGACATCTAATAACCATGGGCCACTAATGGATCATATTTAAATTTTGTGTTTTTAATTATTGATGTGGCTCCTCAGAGTACTGTGAACAGTTACAAGTTTTACTTGTGTATGTTTGTGTGTGTGTGTGTGTGTGTGAGAGAGAGAGAGAGAGAGAGAGAGATTTTAAATACCAGATTTTAACCCTTGCCGATATCCAGTGATTACAACCCTAACTGGTTTTCCTGGGACTCAGGAAACTGTACCTTATCAATGTGTCCTCAGCACATCTCTCTGCTCATATCACTGACTCTTCGACTGACCTTATCTTCTTTTTGAACTTGAAGTGCCTCCATAATGGAACGTGTCTTCCCTGGGGATTCTGCTTTGTGTCTTTCATCTGTAATCTGTGTCCTGCCATTTTTTTTTTCATGCTCTTAGCTGTCCAACTATCTTCCTTTTGTTCTGTGTTTGTATTTCTCACAGTGCCTTGATTTTTTTTCATTTCCTCATATTCAGGCTGCTCCTTTTTTTTATGACATGTGTATTTATTGCCTAGAGGCATTCATCACCTCTGGGTATTGAATCATTTATCCACTGTGCCTCCTTTATTCATAGAAGAAGAAATTCACTCAACATTACCTTTATTTTTCCTGTTTATATTCTGCGGCAATCTGACTTTTCATTATTATTCTTATCATAAGTCTGTTATTTATAGAGTGGAGAAATGAGATAAGCTCCTGCTAATATAGATGGGACATGGGCAGTGTAGCTGGGGATAAGAAATTTGAAATGGAGGGCAAAGCTACAGAAAACAGCATTACAAGAGCATTTCTGATGGCTAAGTAGAAAGCAAGTTGCAAGGACTTGAAGTAGAAAAGCAGCATTTCTGCTGAAGGAATTACTTTCTAAGACAGAGGCAAAGAAAAGAATTGTGGCCCATAAGCTCTTTCTCAGTCTGTGCTCAATCCTGTAAATACATCCTTCCTTTGGGCCTTAGGTAGGAGATGCTATTAAATCCTCTGTCATCACAGAAGGAACTGATTCTTAGAGATTGAATTATTTTTCAAGGAAATGCACAGTCTAGAGTAGATATTGCCTATAGACCCATGCAGCATAAAGATGTAAAACTTTAGAGATGGTTGTTTGCCTGCATCTAAAGAGAGGCAAAGATGTCAATCCATTAATCCAGTGTTCTGAGACATAAGGCTCTACCATAAATACATACTCTGATATAAACAAAATTTAGGATCAAACTTCCCATGGCTTTGTGATTTTCACTAAGGAAAAAAGTATCTAACTGGAGAAAGTTTAAGAAAACATGAAATTTTCTAAATGAAAACTCACATCTAAAAAGCCTAAAACCTAACCATGCAAATATATTTGAACTTAAAAATTGCAAATTATAAATTAAATATCTATTTTTTTATTATTTAAGATAAAATAAATACCTTCCCATTTTAAGTGATAGGGAATTATCTCAATACTTGAAAAATACTTTGAACTTAAAATGAGAGAAATGACATGATTGAATTTTCTATCAGACTTTCTTTAATCTTCCTAACATTGTATAGAATGGTGTTTACAGGTATATTTTTTCTCATTTTCAATTTCTACTTTGAACATTTTTACACAACATATAAAGGAGGAGAGAAAATAAACATCTCACAATTTTGCCACTTTAAGACAACAGCCATCAATATTTTCAAACATTTCTTAGAGTTTCTTATTGCATTATTCTTATAGTTAAACTCCACAAGCTGACAATTTAACAATAGAGAAGAGAAAATTATTGCAATATTAATCATAGGAGACAAGTTCTCTAAATAAGTGATTCTGATACCTCAACAACTGTCTCTGTATTTTATTAAAGTGGCCAGTGTGTTTATCTTTCTCATCTATTAGATTCTTTATTTCTCCTATAGTATTGCCATCTTTTTTTCTTACTGATATAGCTTCATCATCTAGAATACACAGACTAAAAACAGTAAAAGTGTAAAAAGAGTGAATGATACAGATCTTAACCTTGTGTTTATCTTCACATTTAAAAAATTATGCAGTTAATTCAAATGTGTTTCATAACTGTAGAAAATTGCCATGTGTAGCTCAGTGCTACCTGCATTAGTGAGGAAGAAAATGAAGAAACGAAAATGGGTTATTTGACAGTTTTACTGGTACAATGTCCAAAACATTTGACCATAGTTAAATGATAGAAACAAAACAATATTAATAATCAGCTTAAATTATGTGAAACATGTTATGAGCAAAGCTTGTTTGTCAAAGAATTGCAAGGCCAAAAGACAGATGCAAGATTTTCCCAAAGGCAAAATAAGAATGAGTTAATTATTATAGTCTTGAGCACACATGAAGCAAAGGAAGACTATTTCATGGTCTTCTGATACTTAGAATAATGAATAAAACAAGTCTAATCATACCTGTCCAAGCACTAGCTTTCTATTGTATGCTTCAGAATACTAGGTTGGGAAGTGCTTTGTTTGATTTTGCCTTTACCCATCATATTCCTCAGTATGTGCCCACATGGGAGCCTGTTAATTTGGTGTCTGGTTTGTTAGATTTTAGCTTTCATTTTATCTATTTGTTTTTTATTTGTTTTTAAAGTTTTGGCACTATACATACATCCACTTTTAATCTCAGGATCTTGAGATGAAATATATGATGTTTTTCCCCTAGCAATTCTTTCCCTAAAACACCTCATCCTCCACCAAACCTCCCCTACAAAATCCCAACAAGAACACAAATTTGGTGCTGTTTCTCTTTATCTATTTTCTGGATTTTCTAATATTCTCTTTCATTGTTTTTCCTCAATATGAATAAAACATGTTCATTTTGTATCTACCATCTGTTCAACAACATTGTGTTCTTTTTATCACCTACAATTTCATATTCATCTTTCAGAGAATGTCTTCTGATGAAAATATCCTTGACTGAGGTCTAAAGCTAATTAAATAACTAAAACCATAAAAATAGTTCCATCCTTGAATAATGTCTACAGTTAATCATCCACAAATCTTGATGAGTATTCCTTGAATCTTATTCTGAAGTACATTTCTGTGATCCTTACATCATTGCACCAACTATTGCACACTTTGTGTTTTATTGGAATTTTCTACTTATTTGAAAATTTAATTTTGCTCATTTTGAAAGTCTATCTCTTACTGCCAGTATTTGCCAATTGCTCGCCATTTACTTTGCCCTGGGTTCTGGCCTCTGCCTGATTAGGTTCCAATCACATTCACTTGCTAAATTAAGAGCAGTTTATGGTCTCATCTCATGAACAGTTGCACAGGCTTTTCAGTCATGAGTCTTATAAAATAAAGTTCTTTCCTCCCTTCCCATTCTCCATAAGATGGAATACATCATGGCCACCAGGCATATGTCAATCTATATCCTTATCCCTGGACCTGTTGTTTTTAAGCACAAAGTCTCCAACTGAAAAACATGGTAAGAAATAAAATTAAAGCAGTGATAATCCATTTAACAAAACAATTCACTTTTAAAGGCTAAAATAAGAGGAAGAAAAACTTTCTATTTTGAGGCCAGTTAAATGGCAATTGTTTTCCCCTGATTGATTTCTAACAAACAAAAAAATGTCATAGAGTACATTGAGCATGAAATCTGAGTCTTTAGTATCACATAAAGTGGGGAACTTGAGAATACTGGGGTCACTGTTTACCAACTTAGGAGAAGCAAGAAGTACTCTAGCTTTCAGGCTTTGGGAGTGTCCTGTACTTTTGCCATCTCCACTCTTTAGAATCAAAACATCAGGTTCTTTGCCCTCTGAATTATTGATGACCATTGCTATCAAGTACTTTACTAATTTCTTATTTTAGAGGATATAACAAGAGACTAGACACATGACTAGCCTAAAGAAATATTGAGATATAACATAGTTTGGAAATATAGCACAATAAACTAAATAATTTTAACAAAGCAAACATTACTCTATGTAATTCACAGTAAGGAATATATAAAGTGCTTGAAGCACCCAACAAATCATGATTGATATCTAATGCAATGGCTTACATGCATAGACATTCAATATGTATGGATTGAGCAAACAAAGAATGAGTAAGTGGATGTTCCAACAACAGAAACATGTGATTTCTGTAGTCATGGTCTATAAAGTTAAGAGCATAAACTCCATGTCTCCACCCAGAGCTGGCCTCTATGAGTTCCAGAGAGAGAGAGAGAGAGAGAGAGAGAGAGAGAGAGAGAGAGAGAGAATGGAAAAGATGCCTCTCCAAACCAACAGTGGGAGTTTACTTACTTATTCATGGAGCTGTGGCCTGGACCTTTGGAGATGAAATCCCAGGGAAGCATTGAGGAGCTTGTGTCAGTCATTGCTGAGTGATCTGACAAAAGTGACTGAGACTTTATTTGGAAATAAATGTAGATTAATAGCTTGGATAATATATCCAAACCAGAGAGTAAAGGGGATGGAGTAGACACAGTACTATAACAAACAGGAAGATGTGGAAGTAATCTCAACCACCACCAGGAAGGATTAATTTAGACTATAAACAGAGAGCCAAAAACAATTGAAAGGAACAATATTATAAATGTACAATAAAGGAGTACTGATGGGTGATGTCGTTCTGTATGCTGTGAATGGGTTGCACTGATTGGTTGATAATTAAGGCTGTTTGGCCAATGGTGAGACAGAATAAGGATAGACGGGACATTCCAACTAGAGAGAGAAGAAGGAGAAAACAGAATTTGGAGATGCTGCTAGCCACTGCCAAGAGAAGCAAGATGTAAAGATACTGGTAAGCCACAAGCCACGTGGCAAAGTATAGATTTATAGAAATTGGTTAATTTAAGATATAAGAGCTAGCTAGCAAGAAGTCTGCCATGGCCATAGCTTAAAAATAATATAAGTCTGTGTGTGTTTATTTGGGTCTGAGCGGCTGCAGACTGGACAGGACACAGGAAAACTTTCAGTTACAGAGTACTTTTAAAAAGGGCATCTCAAATTGGGAAGTCACGGGCTTAAATAATGAAAATAGCATGAAAAATCTCTAACAATGAGATTGTACAGGATGAGAGACAACAATTCCTCAGGTAATTCAGAAATGTGTGGAGAAGATGAACCATAAGTGTAAACTTCTATTCTAAAAGGATTATCCGTGAGAGAAGGGGAGAAGAAAAGAGCAAACTGCACATTTGTAAACTGAGGCAAAGCTGTTCATCTAAATAAGCTGAGCTTGCCTTTCCTATGACAGAACCATTTGTGTTTTCTGATGGAATTTATCCGTATCTTATTTGAAAAGACTGTCTCATGTGTGTCATGAAGGTCAAGGTATGTGCACATCAAGATAATGAAAACTGATGATCCATTTGTAGACTATATGAGTCAGTGGGTTTGGTGACCATCAGTACAGTTATACATCAGGAACTTTGAAAAAGCCACATAAGATCCACAAAGATAAACCCTTTTCTAATTTTGATAAATCATTTTCTGTTTTACTGTTAATATTTTCTATGATGATCCAGTCAGGAGAGTTGGTCTCATGTATGATACACCATGGTTTTGTTTTATCTATCTTTTGAAGCAAATTGACTTGGGCCTTTTTATGTCTACTGTCATTTTGTATTAATGAAGATAGTGACTTTTCTGTGCCAGAGAGTTAGAAAATAATACTGAAACAGAGAAAGTCACACTGAGGAGAGATATTAGTGATTTTACTCATCTCTTTTTATTTGAGGCTTAGTAGAAACCACATAGTTGTAGAACTGGAGAATGTGAGTGGGAATTTAAAGCTCATATAGCAGCTGTAGTATCTATGGCTTATTGAATATGTGCATGGCAATGGTGTTTCTCATACTTTCAATATTCCATTTAATAATACCAACATTGTGCCCAAGATCATACTAGTGTCATTCTGATTATGAATTATCTTTCTTAAGTAATACTTTCCAGATCCATCTGTTTATGTGTGAATCTCATTATTTAATTTTTCTGTACAGCTGAATTAAATTCCATTAACTATGTATATATATATATATATATATATATATTATTTTGTTATCCATTCATCTGTCAATGTACTTCTACCTTTCAGATTCAGATCTTAGCTTATAATATATGTATATATGTATATAATGTAATATACATATATATATATTTGCACACATTAAATGTGTGTACACAACATGGTGAGATAAACAATAGGAGGGGTAAAAGCAAATTTGAAAACAACTCCTAAGATAAGTTTACACATAGTTGTAAATGGTACACAGAACCAATGAAAGGGTAACACACCAAAAGCCTAAGTTACTGATAGAAAACAGGACTAAAACTAAACAACTTGGCTAATTAAGAACAAAAGAGAGAGATTTTTCACCTGGGTTCCTCGTGCAAAATAGTCCATGCACACATCCAGAGTGTCCTAGGGAGTGCTAGAACAAGATCAGGTCAAGCCAGGGACCACAGATCAAGATGACTCAGGGAGGTCTTGTTGCTCCCTCTAAATCAGATGACATGCCTGGGCAAGTAGTTCTCCAACTCCCAAGCCATAGTTGGCAATGTCCACTCTACCTCACAGGGCTCTCCTCATGTCACCTCATACATCCAATGATGGTTCAATCCAAGAGGAAAGGGATCATCCCTGAAATATTCCATGAGACACAAGCATTTTCTCCCCCATTTACCAACCATCCAACAGTAAAGTAAGGAAGCAATGTGTTTTATTATGTTAGATCAGTGAAATTATGTTTTTCATTATATAAATTGACCTCCCAACGCTAGAGGAGCAAAATATTTTTACTGTAATTTTGTTTTTATGTAAAGACAGTCTCTGGAGTTGATATTTATATATGAGTAATATGTTTATGTAACACTGCATTTTATCTCTGAACACAAGCAAAAAGAAAAAGAAAACTGGAATTTATTTCCAGCTAAGTTCATGAACATATCAGTAGGACAGGGAGATCATGCTGTATATATTTTGTGGATCTATGTATTGACATTTCCAGGTGAAAGTGAAACCTTCACTGAACAATTATACCATGCAATTGAAAACAAATAAAGATTATCAATTTTAGCAACTGAAGGATTTACTATAAAAACTCTTTCCCAAAACAGAGAGGTGTTTGATCTTGGAAAAATTATTTAACCATAACTTCTTTGGCTGTGTGGATGGGGAGGAAGCTTAGTTTGTGTCTCTCTGCAGTTGGTACCTTCCTAGATGCCTTTTCCCTTGTCTTAGTGTATTGTGAGATGTCTTATACTAGATAACGGATAGCATCCTAGATTCATCACACCTAAAGGATTCTATCCACTATCTGGTATAAGACGTGCATACACACACATATCATGTACACAAAAGTTATTTTTAAAAAAGGAATTTAACAGGAAAGATTTCACTTCTTGTTCACTTTCTCAGTATAATCCAGGTCCACTTGTTTATTCTGTCTTTAATTTCACTGTGTCCTCTTTTTGACTCTGTGTCCCTCATCTCGCAGCATATTTTATTCCTTCATCAAAACCCAACTCCAGTTTCTCCGACATCAGAGCCTCCTCTTGTGCTTTCTGCTTTCATTCACTGTGTGCTCTTCTATATGACTGTGATGAGGTCAAGGTGACTTGGACATGTGGCATTTAAATTCTGAGAACTCAAGTTCATAGTGGAAAAAGCTTCAACCACAAAACGAAGATTAGTAGTGAGAGGTAAAAGCCAACTGAAAATGGTAAAAGGTAAATTCCAGGATGTCTACAGACACCAATTCCCAAGAGTACTTTTGAAGTTGGGGTATAAGAGATGAGACACTATTCAATGAATAGAGGCACTAGCAACACTCTTTGTAAGATTAAAGATGAAAAGTTCCCAAGAGAGGCAAAGCTCCCTGAATTTTTCCCCAGAGCTTGTTCTCTCTTTGATTTCACAAATCTTCATTACATCCATTTAGGGATCAATTAGGACGTCAGCCAACATGGCCTGAAAAATTATGTCTTGGTGGCCGAAGAATAGGTTCTAGATCTGGCTTCACAGTCTATTAACTGTGTTGTCTTCATTACACTGCGGAGAGCTTCGCCTCTCCTGGGAACTTTTCATCTTTAATCTTACAAAGAGTGATCCTAGCCTGGGCTACTAGCAACAGTGGAGAGGGTGCCTGAACTGAACTGGCTTGCCCCAGAGATCAGACCAGTGACTACCTTAACTGTCATCACAGAGCTTTTCTCCAATGACAGATGGAAGCAGATGCAGAGATCCACAGCCAATCACTAGACAGCTCCAAGAGTCCAGTCAAAGAGAGAGAAGAGAGATTCTATGAGTAAGTGCATCAGGATCATGATGGGAACACATGCAGGGACAACCAAACCAAACTAGAGGAAATTCATGAAAGTTGGATCAATGGCTGTGGATCCTGCATGGGACTGGAGTAGGCACTTTGCATGGTGAGACAGTTGTGTAGTTTGATCTGCTTGGGAGGCCCCCTGGCGGTAGGATCAGAATCCATCTCTGGTGCATGGGCGGGCTTTGTGGAGCCCACTAACTCTGATGGGACACCTCCTGCATGCAGCCTTGAGGCAGGGGGAAGGGCTTGGACTTGCCTCTACTGAATGTGCCTCCACATGGGAGGCCTTGCCTTCTTATGGGGGAAGTGGTAGTAGGTTAGGAGGAGGGAAGAGGGGGATCTATGATTGTGTGTGAAATGATTGAAAATTTTTTCTTAAAAGAAAAGATGGTGTTTTGCTAAGCACAAAACAGTTCATCTATAAATTCTGCTTTCTATTGTCTCCTTTTGTTACTGTTGTCTACTCTCTTGGGTGAAGCATGTTTATGGGGATGGTCTTCTCTCCTGTGGTTATGTATGCTCTGCTGTTTTGTGTGGTCATATTATACTTTATGGATTATAGACCTAGAACAGATATTTTATAGTAGATGGAAGGAAAACTTTTCTTTTATATAGTTAATATGTTTTACAAGAACAATGGTTTTGGTTGGCTCTGCTTGATAATCCTTTCTCCATCAACCTGCCTGGAGATGAAAGGACTTTCTATATTTCATAAGAAAAGCCAGACTGTTTGATGTCATTTTGAAAAGTTTTAAAGAAGAAGATGGAAGGAAACACAGAAGTAAAATAAGAGAGGCAGTTTCAGAGGGAAACAATACTTCATTTCTGCTCACAGGAAACTTCACCATTCAAATGCATTCACTTCTCACAAAGCGTCTCCTCAATTTCAGCCCAAACATTGGAAACTGAGCCCATTAAATCAGAACAAAACCACTTTTGAAAACAGCTTTGGAAAAATACAATTTTGGCACAAAGGGATAAGAATCAAAAAGGATGAGAAATCAAAATGAAATTCAACTCAAGAGAGGCAAGTTCTCAGGTGGGTAGTTATTTATGAAACCTGCAAAGTCACAATCAAAGGGGGAGACTGTACTGATCAGCACATATTGTTCTATAACCTCGCCAGTTCTCACTTTCAGAGACCTTTAAAGAGGGAAGCAATTACAGGAGACAAGGGTCTTATTTCATGGCATAGGGATGAAAAGAGTTGACTGTAGTTCAGGTGCTTATCAGAATTCTTCCTCTATCCCTCTCCGCTCTGTTAAATCCTTCTCCTCCCCTTTATCCCTTTTCCATTTCCTACTGCGTCTACAAAGGAAGCCCTGACCATTATACCTGGCTATGCTTCCTCCTTTACTCAAAGGCTGGAAACAACTGTACCTTGCACTGCCCAGGACTGTTCTGTGTAGTGGTTAGACCACTGAATCAGAAAGCCACACTGTGCACTAGGCTCTGGTGCTTGCTAGTTGTCCAACTGTGGTCAAACTTACATAAACGTTTTTACGTGTGTTTTGTCATGACTAGAATGAAAAAATTAATATAATGGCATTTAATTAATAATATGTAGTAAAGTACCTCAACACATTTTAAACACTAACAGAAATATCATTATTGCAGCACACTGAATTAGTTGTAATTAGTTAACAAAGTCATTCCCCAACTATACATGCAAAATATGGAGCTTAGCTATCTTTCTAAAACCAAATCTGAATTACCTATTTGAGGACCTCTCAATGATCTCTTGAAAAAAAGTTCAAGTTTTTAATAGGATAGGATATGAAACAACACATGCCTTCAATGCATACACCCAAATACATACTATAAATATTTGAGCTTGTCACTATACTCCCTTACCTGGTAACAGTACCTCAATATTATCTAGGATTACGCATTTTTTAAAAACTGTGTTCCTAAAAGGGACACATCCTGTTGGATATAGAGGGTTGGAGAGGAGGCAGAATTGCTGCTGGTTTTGAAAATGAGGGAAATGGGGTCACAAACCAGAGTTTGGGCAGCATCTGGAAGCTGGGAGATGCCAGGAAAGGGACTTTCCCATAGATCAGAAGGAAGGAATGCAGTTTTTGTGGAATCTGCTTTAAAATTTAGAAAATCGTGTGTGTGTGTGTGTGTGTGTGTGTGTGTGTGTGTAGAGGGCATATGAGAACTTAGGGGCATTGATTCTCTCCTTACAAAGTCATGCTATTGGGTTTACTAACAAGTGCTTTTGCCCTCTGTGACCGGACACTTGCTTTTAACCCAGTGAAAGCCATACCAAGCTTCTAGTCCAAGGAACAACTATATAATATATCTATAGTGAGTCACTAAGGTTACAGTGATTTGTTGTGACAGTGATAGGAAACTAATTTACATGTATGAAAAGCATTTTGGTTTGGTGTTGGTCTTCTCTACCTACCCTTCAGGGCCTGAACAACAAGATTGGAAGGAGGATCCAAGGTCAATGCTCAATCCTCTTTGTGTATGGACAGGATTCACATAGAGCTAGATTCCCAAAAGCTGCAGCAGTTATTGGGAGAATGGATAGACATAAGGTGCATAGTAAAGATAATGGGACACTGGAGCAGGTAGAACTTTAACATGTCTTCTGAAATTCCTTGTATACCTGTCTTTACAATTATAGATTTGTGAATAGGCTAGAGTGTCACTGTAATGGTTGTTGTCCCTTATAAAGAAAAAAGAATTCATAGCAGATTTAATTATACTCCCAATTCAATTAAACTCATATGAGGAGATAATCTTTATAGGATTGATTTTATTCTACGTCCCAGGTACTGAGAACATATTAGGAAAAGTTGAAGAACTAATATCATAGTGGTGGTATTCACACAAAAAATTGAAAGAATTCATAGAAATCTCAATGAGTTTGTTTCAATATGTTTCTCTCTGTCTCTCTCTGTCTCTGTCTCTGTCTCTCTCTCTCTCTGTGTGTGTGTGTGTGTATGTGTGTGTGTATATATATATATATTTATACAACAGCAAAATAGATGTGTATCAGGAGGAACCAAGAATGCCAAAGGAGGAGCAAGTAAGGCAGGTTTGAATATCTTACTTGAAATATGACACTTGGTCAAGGTTATATAGAAGACATTTTGCAGACTATTAGAGTTTCAAGGAAAACAAACTCAGCATATAGAGAGAGGAGCTATGACTAAGGCCCCAAGGTAGATCCCATCTGAAATGCTCAAAGAATAGCCAAGGTGTCAGGTGAACATGTAGCTAAAAGCTCCATGGTTAGCAAATGAGAGTGAACCAAGCATTGTAGGAGCGTTGTTAGAACTGGTACAGCATAGCTTTCTGTTCTGCTGGGATTAGGACCTGCTCTTTATTGGTAGACAGAAGAGGCATACAGATACACCTCTACTCTCAGTCTAGATGCCATGCTAAATATTGATTCATGGAATGGGAATAGAATTGTTGAGAAAAGGGAAGAGCATGGGGCAGCATTTACAGAGTACTGTAAATGTTAAAACTTCGACTGGAGGTTTAAACAAAAATATTTATTTTGGAAGTCAAAATCTGATTTCCCCACTGAATAATTTAATGCATTCTGTATAAATGAATTAAAGAGTCTCTTTTTCCATCTCTCCTGAAATAAAATGGATAATAGATCTTTCTTCTTCAAAGCCCTTTGTAAGTCATCTGAAATTCAGCCGGCAGTTAAGACCAGATTAAAATGCTGGCTGCTTCATCTTCTGTTAGCATTCAGCTGGTTCAGTGTGTTAGTACTAGATAAAGAATCAAGATGATTTAGGGAAGAAATGGATACCATTTTCCAGAAACTTGAGTAATAAATTACCCAGCAGTCCTCAAATGCTAGTGTCTTATCTACCATCTCTGTCCCTTACTTAGACAGTATGAAGGGCCCATCATCTCTTCATTTGATGTCTGTGTTGCCGACTATCAAATACAGAAATTTCCAAGATGCCCCTGCCCCTTGAAAGCACCCTCCAGCTAAGGAGTTTATGAAAAAAAAACATGGATCCTTTGACCCTCTCCATCATTGACAGCAGCAGCAAATAACAAAGTACTGATTTACTTTATTTAAGTTGGGTATCTAAACCAGGAAGCATTTATTGATACGTCATTATGTATACACACACACACACACACACACACACACACTTGACATATCAAAAGTAAAATATTATAAATACAATCTCTTGTTGCAGCATAAAATAAAAAAAAACTACCTCAAACTGCCAAGAAAATTGCAATATTTTCTCAGTGTAAATCTATGGAGAGATCATTACAATGTCAAAATGGAAATTGAAAAAGTCAATACATGCACTGTGTGCTGACATCTGAGACTGACTCATCCTGTCAAGTGGAGGAGAAAGGGAAGACTAGCAGGGGAGTGTGCTCAGATCAGCCTGGGGAATTAGCCAAGTAGGAGGCATAGAAGACCTCCCATGTGAACCACATTATAAAATCATGAGATTAAGATGAAATTAGGTGTACACCATACTTCTCCATTAGGGATTGATTCTGTACAATATTTTAATTCTAGGTTTTTCATCTGTCAGTTATCTGAGATGAACGGTATTCTCAGAATGCATTCTTTTGTTATTATGGGAGATTCTGGGGGGATTTTACCTGCTCTGTTCCATATGGAGCATCTGAACTTTACCAGACAAAGAGCATCCATTTTAAAGTAGCTATTTGTTTATAATAATTCTCAAGGATTATTTCACTCAGGAGTGTTTTTCATTTTTTGTAGAAATGACTTAGTCTTCATTCTGTAATGAGCCCTTCACTCTTTAGTACAAAACTGATAATTTTGCATGATTATAAATGATACATAGAAATTCCTCATTATCGTGCTTATCATCATCAATGATTTTTATAAAGATTTATTTACTTGTTTACTTATGTGTATGCTGTGAGCCTTTGTGAGTACATGTGCACCGCATGCATATAGGAGCCATGGAAAGCAGAACAGGGTATCAGATTCCCTGGAACTGGAGTTTTCAGGTAGTTGTGAGCCTCCGGGTGGGATCTGGAAACCAAACCTGGGTCCTCTGCAAGATTGCTAAGCACTTTCAACAACTGGGCAGTCTCTCCAGTCCCTTCACTAATTCTTGACAGCATTTATACCTGTGGAAAATGAATATATATACATATATATATATTATGGATAGAATGTGTGTATCCCTTCAAAATTTGTATTTTGAAACCTAATCTCTAAGATGATGGTATTAGGAAATGGAAGTGTAATTAAATGATAAGATTATGGGGTGTTAAAGCTTCCGTGGATGGGATTTGTGCCCTTTTAGGGGAATGAAGACAAAAGACAAGAGTTCTCTTCCCAGCATGTGAGGACCCAGTGAGAATGAGCCATCAGTAAAACAGAAAGCAGGCTCTCACCAGCATCCACTCAACTGGCATCTGGTAGTTTTCATCCTCCAGAACTGTGAGAGGTTAAGTTTCCTTTCTTAAAAAACCATGTGTTTATGGTGTATTGTTACATCACCCAAAACAACTCACAGTAAACATGCATTTGCTGGTGAATATGTGTGCAAACACTGCATGCGAGGTGTTTGATGAGAGAAGCACTTGGATAAAACCCCAAAGCATGATGACTTTTGAGTAGACTCCGTGCATGCACAAGGAAGCAGAGAGTGTGAGTTGCTCCAGCTGATGGAACATGAAGATTGAGAAAGAGTATGTTGCTCACAAAAAGCAATGACCTGATTGGGCAGGTTCTTGAAAGAGAGGTTTAATAAAAAGTGGTGATGGCTGGCAGTGGAAGATACAGGGAACACCAATCCACGGACTATATGCCTGCCCCTAAGCCAGTTGTCTGTTCTTTTTCATCTATGAAGGTGACCTTAACGGCTAATTCATGTTAGATAGCCTTCCTAAGGCATCTCAGTCAAACAGTCCCCAAGACCAAATTCAAGCTCATCCCTGGATCTGTCCATGACTTCTAATGTGAAGATATAGGCTTAATTTGTACAAGAAAAACATTTATTTATTTTTTGAATTTATTTTATTTTATTTTACAATATAATTCAACTTTACATATCAGCCATAGATTCCCCCT
>CABHPH010155247.1:28124-39913 GCA_902168325.1 Peromyscus nudipes | reverse complement strand
TCCTTCCTTCCTTCCTTCCTTCCTTCCTTCCTTCCTTCCTTCCTTCCATCCTTCCTTCTCTCTCTCTCTCTCTCTCTCTCTCTCTCTCTCTCTCTCTCTTCTCCTGTGTCCTTACTGATGCTAGTGAGACCATAGGGGAGAGCTGTGGAAATGTTTATAACATGAATTCAGCTTAAAGACATGGAATTTCCTTAACTGCATCATTTTTATTTTCTTCATTATGTATCAGAAGGGAACGCTGACTCTGCTGTTTGTTATCCTCATAGACAAATTAGTTCTCAAAGTTCCTGCAAGGGCTAACCACCTCCATGGCACATGACCTTGCATACCTTGCCAAAGCTAATGATACTGACCCACTGAATCCTCCATAGGAGACACGAATTAAGGCTCGTGAACTCTCTCACAAAACTTGTTCTTTCTGATAAATTTAAGCATCGCTATGTGTATTCTCTAAAATAACCATCTTGTCTTCATAGTTTAAAAATATTCTCTCTACAGTAAGTGTCATTGGCCGTGATGGTGAGCCCCTCTATAAGGAATAGGAACAAAGGACTTTGTGGAACACAATCTCATTGCTTTACAGTTGTTACTGAAATGGGTTTCTTACACAAACATGCCATTAGGCTTTTCTGGCAGCTTTGCTAGCATCATTTTTGAGTGGAAGAATGTGAGATCAAATAACTTTCTCAGAGGAACTGATGAAATTGGCAGACATGTTATCTGGGTTCAATTTGACTTACAGGATTATGCCCTTCAAATCATGTCCCCTTTCATTCCAAAGAGGAGTATTCTGTTTAGAGAAAGGGAAATGGCTGGGGGAGTGCAATATAGGATCTTCTCTGTTTGATGCCTGCTGCATGAGAGGTACCCTGATAGCTGCAGTTGGTACAACCGTCGTGGTAACGAGTTGCTGCAACTAGTCAGACAGGCTGTTTTTGTTTGTTTGGTTTTATAGAATAAAGAGTTGATTGGGGCCCACAGTGTCAGAGGGATAGGATTCAGTCATAGCAGGAAAGCATGGTGGCAGGAACAGGAAGCTGAGTGCTTACATCTATATTGTTGTTATTGTTGTTGTTGTTCCTAGTTTTTTATTGTTTTCTTATGATTTGAAGCAATGTAAACATATTTTGATCATATTCTTCCCCTTCCCCAAGTCCTTACACATCCTCTTCCCCTCCCTCCCACCCAACTGTAAGTTCTTTCTCAAAAAACAAAAACTCAATATAGCAAAACCTCTCGACACCAAGAAAACAAAATAAAACACCACCACCACCCCAAATTCAACAAATACAAACAAAAACTGTAACCAAATAAAAGCACACAAAAATCTGTGGAGTCCAGTATGATAGTCATGCCCCAGTGACTATTCATACCCCAGTCATTCCTGGGTCATAAACCCATGTGCTACATGGTCATGTACCATGTAATCTATGCATATGCATGGAGTAGCCATGTGGACCTGAGTGTGCATGCTCAGGCTAGTCCTCAAAGGCGGGCCCCAGGTACACTGCCCTCTTTTTTTCATGTGTTTTCCACAGGCCTGAGCACATTTTCTTTTGTTTTTTTCTCTCTCTCTTTTTGACAAAACTCTTGATAGTGGGTTTGCCGTGTTTGTGTCTTTTCCTCACAGCAAAAAACAACACATTATACATTGTTCAACTACTCCTTCTCTAGTACCATGTCTGCCTGCATTCTACCATACAACCACCCTGCTGATAATCAACTTTGGTCCTCTGAACTGCAAGCAAGCCCCAATTAAATAAGAGTTGCCTGGCACTGGAGAGATGGCTCAGAGGTTAAGATCACTGCCTACTCTTCCAGAGGTCCTGAGTTCAATTCCCAGCAACCAAATGGTAGCTCACAACCATCTATAATGAGATCTGGTGCCCTCTTCTGGCCTGCAGGTATATATGCAGGCAGAACACTGTATACATAATAAATAAATAAATAAATAAATAAATAAATAAATAAATAAATAGATAGATAGATAGATAAGAGTTGCCATGGCCATAGTGTCTCTTTACAGCAAAAGAAATTTGACTAAGACAGAAGTTGATACCAGGAGTCAGGTATTGCTGACAGGCCTGACCATGCTGTTAATTGGTGGAATGTGGAATTGGATTAGGAAAATGGTTGAAGGCTTTAAGTGGGTCTTAAGAGATCATACCAGTAGGCACATGGAAGAAAGTGGTACTGAGAACAATATAGATTGTGATAGTCTGGCTCAAGAGGTTTCAGAGGAGAGCAGAATTAACATGTGATGTAGAGACATTCTTGTGATCTTTGGGTGAAGACTGTGGCTGCTTTCTGCCCTTTTCCAAAAAGTCTGCCTGAAGTTAAGTTGAAAAGTATTGGATTGAGGGAATTGGCAGAGGAGATTTCAAGACAGCCTAGTATAGGAGAAAAGGAGCACCAAGAAGTATAATGAAGCTAAGTCCATTGCTCAAGGAGATAAAGAATTTAAAGAAAAGTATAATGCTAAATGAAATAAAAGAAATGGCAATATCATGTCAAGCTTCCAACCTGTGAAGAAGAATTAAAGAAAAGCTGAAGCAGTGAAGGAAATCATCAAAAACAAAAAGCTGGCAAACAAATGTATCTGAACTAGGGAACCATGCTCTAGCCCCTGCAAGAAAAGAACTTGGAAGCATTGTCCATGTGGTTCTAGCTTTAGATGTAAGAATACAAAAAAAAGGGGTTATGGAATATTCCTCTGTGACAAAGGAAAGCCACTTATGCCGGGCATGTGTCAGTGGTATCCCTGCGTGGAGGCTCAGAGAAGCCATTGCTGAAGCTGTGAAAGTGAAGTCTGGGTTGTGTTGGAGATCCCAAGATATTGGAGCAATCAGAGTCATGAGATGCCTGCCAATGAGAGCTGTAAATTGGGTGTGAAGTCAGCCCAAGAGAAAGAAGTGTGGTGCAGTCAAAAAAGCTGAAAGGAGTTGGAAATCCAAAGCTGACATCAGACACAGAGGTACAGAGTTTGGAGTTTGCCCTACTGGTTTTTGGTCTTTCTTTGGTCCAGTATTTCCTCACTGTGCTCTGTTTTAAAATGGTAATGTATATTCTGCCATTGTATGTTAGAAGTATATGGTCTGCTTTTTAAATTTTTATTTTATAGGGATTACAGTTGAGAGATGGCATGAATCTCAGAAAAGGCTCAACTTTGGGTTTAAACAACGTTAAGACTGTAATTGACTATGGGAATTTTGAAATTGAACTAAATGCATTTTGCATTATGATTTAGCTAAAAGCCTATGGAGGGTAGTGAGTAGAATGTGATGGTTGGAATAAGAATGGCCCCATGGGCTCATATATTTGAATGATTAGGGAATGTCACTAGTTGTTGGAGTAGATGTGGCCTTGTTGGAGAAAGTGTGTCACTGTGGAGATGGCCTTTGAGATTTCAATAGCCCATGCCAGGCCCAGTATTTGTCTCTGTCTCTTTCTCTCTCTGTCTCTCTCTCTCTCTCCTGCCTGAGGATATGGATGTAGAGTTTTCAGCCCCTTCTCCAGCACTATGCCTGCCTGCAGACCATCATGCTTCCTGTCATGCTAATAATAGACTAAACCTCTGAAATTGTAAGTCAGCCTCAATTAAATGCTTTCCTTTGTAAGAGTTGCTATGGTTGGGAAATGCAAATCAAAATGACTCCGAGATACCATCTTAACACTGTCAGAATGGCTAAAATCAAAACAATGATGACAGCTTATGTTGGAGAGAATGTGGAGCAAGGAGAACACTCCTCCACTGTTGATGGGAATGCAAACTTGTACAGTCACTTTGGAAATCAGTATGGCACTTTCTCAGAAAATTGGGAATCAATCTCCCTCAAGACCCAGCTATACCACTCTTGGGCATATACCCAAGGAATGTTCAATCATACCACAAGGACACATGCTCAACTATGTTCATAGCAACAATATTTGTAATAGCCAGAACCTGGAAACAGCCTAGATGCCCTTCAACTGAAGAATGGATAAAGAAAATGTGGTACATATACACAATGGAGTATTACTCGGCTGTAAAAAAAAAAAATGACATCATGAAATTTGCAGGCAAGTGGATGGAACTAGAAAATATCACCCTGAGTGAGGTAACCCAGACTCACAAAGACAAACAGGGTATATACTCACTCATAAGTGGATAGTAGATGTAAAGCAAAGGATAACCAGACTACAACCCACAGCACCGGAGAGGTTAGCTAACAAGGAAGACCCTAAGAGGGACACATGGATTGCCCTGGGAAGGGGAAATAGATGAGATCTCATTCTTCAAAAAAAATGCCCCATCTTTTTAGAAAGTCCCGTGTCATGACTAAAGCCTCCTTGACATTTAACAAAATGTTACATTTGCCCCTTCTACTTAAAAAATGTTTACTCACAGTGGTCAAGTGCTGATTGCCAATAGCCACTGAGGTGACAATCAGGGAAGAGGACATTTTAAGGCCTTCATTTTAAACTCTTAATGGCCTCTAGCCATGTCTTTAAAGTCCCCTTTGCAAAGACAACTGCCATATGCTTCATATGATGTCTGCTTTCCAAAGAGGAGAGTGAGGTCAAGTGAAGCAGAGGACAACCCCATTTAATATGTTGAAACATAAATCAATTCCAATAAAGATATTAGGCAAGAAAGGAGAATTTTTTTTATAGACTGGAGAGAAGTAATAGGTGAAGAAATAACTTGAATGGACTGGGGATTATTGGTTCCTGGGAGACTTGTAAGTGAAATATGAGTTCCCTGAGTGCTCTTGTAGGTCCTTTGTCTTCTAAGAGTGTTCTGGTGCTCACTGAAAACCTTACTCCTTTTCCTTCCATCACTAATGAATAGCACTTCTTTGCCTGGTTTGATTACTTTTGGAATGTATATAAATATCTGTTGCTGTTGTTTGAGAAAACTGAAGGTCTTAAATGGTAATCAAAAGCTCCTCTGCTGACTGGTGATGGCACTTGTTCTTTCAAAAGGACATCACTGCTTTATGATCTGCGGGGAGCTGTCCTCTGGAGCAAAATGCCTGGCTTACAGCCAAGCCCAGGTAGATTGGAGTACTTCACTTTAGGCTATGTCAACAAGGCTTTGTTTCTTTCTCTCTTACACTGGTTGAAATTTACCTTCCTTGTCACTTCATCAGCTTACCCCACTTGTGGAGGGCATGACATGATTTCATTAATAGAACTGCCCTCCAGAATTTGTCCTGGTAAGCATTCGCTGTGAACATGTCTCTCTAAGTTTGCATTGTACAGTCAAGTGAACAGGCTGTCTATGGTTAGTCTCAGTAGATGAGGAGGTCATAGCAGGGCATCCTAATGAGTAATGTAGCATAGAAAGAAGGAGGATAGACTACAGCGAGGGAGGGAAAGAGGGAGGGGAAACACAGGAGAGAGTGGGAAGAGGGAGGGAGGGAGGGACAGAGTGACAGAGGCCTTCAACTGAATGTGTTCATTTAAGTGAAGGATTTCAGAGAGAGACCACAAAGGGTAAGGGGTAGGCCAGGAGCTGCTGCTCTAACTGAGCTGCAGACAGAGAGCAAAGACAAACAGCCACATCAACTCCCAGATGTCAGAACATCAACCACAAGGAATCTGGTTCAGAAGACAGCACAGTTGGAGTCTTAGGGGAATGTCAAAGATTAAATCTGCTACGACAAAGAAAGAAAGGGTAAGAAACAGCTCTGAAGTAGCCAGCTAGGCCAGTCATGAAGCAGAGATGTGAAGATCATTGTGACTCCATTCAGGGAAAGGGTTCTTGTTGGCAAGGGATCGCTTTAAGGGGCCAGGTGCCACAATTTTTTTGTTGTTGTTTCACGTTTTGTGTGTGTGTGTGTGTGTGTGTGTGTATGTTGCTTACATATGAGTATGTGTATGTGCATGTGTTGTATTTCCATTTGTTTTGGTATACCTGTTTGCACGTGCAGAGGCTGGAGTTTGTTATGATTCTCTCTATTGCTCTCCACTTTATTATCCAAGGCAGAGTTTCTTACTGATCCCAGCACACACTGATTAATTTTGCCTTGGTATACCCTGTTTCTACCTCCAAAGGACTTGGTTTGCAAGTAGGCCATCATGTCCACACTGTTGTTTTTTTTTTAATGTAGATGATGGGATCCAAATTCCATTCCTCATGTTTATGTAGCAAGCATCTTATCCACTGAGCTATTTCATTATCCTCAGTAACCCACATTCCCGGGTTAGAAGCAAGCAGAGCATGCCCAAGTATGCTGTCTGATGGATGACAATATAGTTTGTAGAGGGACTGCTGTCAGGATCACTATATAGCCCCCATTACCAGCGAGTGTCCTAACTCATGACTCAGGTACTATAGCTTGTCCTAAGTAGCTATTCCACACTTGGGAAGACTCTACTTCAAGTTGTTATCTCACTGGTTAATATATTATACCCAAATCTGCAAATGCCCAGCAATGTACACATTGACATGCTTCACAGATGTGCCCAGTCTAGAGATTTGGTGCACCACATGGTGATAGAAACAGCATTTCCTGTCACCACCCCTTTATAAAGAAGTGCCAGTATCCAGATATGTCCTCACCCCTCACTAGTGCTTCAGTACACCTTCAAAGGGTGTGCATAGGGGTTTCACCATTTTTGTTCATCTTGGGCTCTGCTCAGTCTTTACAGGTGAAATTCTGCCATGGGTTCCCCTGACACAGACTCTTTGATCCCTCATTGCTTGTAATATATACCAAAAGAAATGGTTGACTGTTCTTAGGACTAATAGAGGCTTCAGTGAGATTTTTCTATGGGTTTTAGTATCTTTTCTTTTCAACCCTCCAGTATGTGAGCATAATATAGAGTAGAGAAGTGGTCAGCAGATAAGTCTCTTGAGTGTTCCTTATTTCCTTTTCATCTACTTTTTTTTAGATTGTAGCTCTCTTTTCTCCTGGGATAAATTCTTTCTGTGCAAACCTCAAGAACATTCTTTACACACACCTCTCACTAGATAAGCAAAAGGCCTTCCAACAAGCCAAGAGGTGTCTCAGTCCTACAATAAATTCCCATGCAAATCCATGTCCATAGAATTCTAACACTCTTCTCTTACTGTGGCCATAGATGTCTTGATGTTTCCTAGGTCTGGTATATAGACGTGGATGTGAGCATGCTTCAGTATTAAAGCCTGAACCATCAAGGGTTTGCTCTCAAAGCCTAGAGTTTCTCAAGTGTAGCATCATTATTCATAAAGAGTAAGAGTCTCTTGAGGCTTCCTGGAACACAGGTGTATTTTTTAAGCTGTTTTTCTCTCTGAAAACTGAGGAGGCATTTAAAGGCTCCTTTACCGCTGGCATGACATTTTCCTGGAAAACTATCAAGAAATGTCAACCATCACCTTATTTATTCCATGAAGACTTCATCTTTCTTTTGTTGAATTTTAAGTTTTCCCTTATTTACCTGTCTCTCTCTCATCTACCTACCTATCTGTTGATCACATATTCATGGTGGAAATCCTCCTAAATAAGGCCCTACACCAGTACTTGGACAAAGAAAAGTAGATTCACAATGTATTAAACTGCTACTCACAGGTAGGGGTAGCTTTAGATAGTTTTCAAAGATGAGTGCTATTGTCCTCATTCTGCCGTTAAGGAAACAGAAGCCCAGAAAAATTAAGCAACTTGTCCAAGGACACACTGCTTGCTGTCAATGGATAGAAGAAGACTTTGACCCCAACTTTTTGTCCAAATATAGCCCCTTCCCATTTTTTAAACAGAACTTTGTGAGCCTCCTTCTCCCTTGAATCCAGCAATAATTACATCCTGAGCTGGCTTAGAGTGAATTAAATGTAAACTGGTTACAAAGTATGGATATGTGCGTGCACACATATGTATACCCACACATATAAATAAAAATAAACTAAGTTATTTTTCTAAACAATGAACCTGCTTGGCCAAAACTTTAATTATATTAGGCATCCGAATTGCTGTGTTCACTTTAATTCATATACATTTTTGTTTCATGATTGTTTTCAGTGACTGTCAAAGTGCACACAGAGATGATCTGACATTCTGAAAAGAGGGTGGAGCAAGAATTCTTATTCCCTGTAAGTTCTGAGAGATGGTGAGGGCAAGCAGGCTAGAGGCGTGTCTTACAGAGAAAAGGAGTAAATGGGACTGAAAATGCGGACCAAAATAGGAAGGAAACCACAAGTCAAAGTTCCACAAAAACCTTGATTAAAAAAAAAGCCTTTCAAGGATATCTTCAATCATTTCAGAGCAGCATGTTGTAAGGCATGATAACAGCTAAGCTTATATTAGTCTTCTTGTGTGCTAATAATAATGTTTGTGTATACTATCATTACATTGTTCACAGCAACACAACCACAACTACAATTATTTTTAGCATTTTACAGAAATAGGGAGCTAAGAGATAAAAGAATTGGCACCCCAAATCAGTTAGTTTTCTATTCAGTATACAATATTTCTGTAAACTTAGGAACACCAACAGAACACACATTTGGTACTGCTCTCCTTTTATTGATAATTAGTCCATTTACAGCTCAATGGAGTCATTTGCTCAGAGCCTAACAAGGCTGCAATCAAGGTTTTGGTTGGGCTGTGTTCTTATTTGGAGGCTTGGATGAGAAAAGATGCTCACTCAGTCCCTTGGTGATTGCTCCCTGCAGGCTGCTCCATGTCTTAGAGGACGTGCACGGTTTCCAGCTATGTATGCTTCCTCACTGTGACCATTTACCCCACCAGACTTGCTGGAATAATCTCTAGGGTAAATCTGGAAGGAAGGCACCATCTTACAATGTTATACAGTCATGAGATGACAGTTGCCTTTTTCACAATCTACTTGTTATGGGTAAATTGAAGGCTCTACAAACAAGAGGCTATTTCACAAATACATAAATACCATAAGACAGGAACTGTTGGGTTTTATGTGAGAGTCTTTGTCTTATAGTCATCCAGATGTGGTGTGAAAAACAGAGGATATGATCCTAGGGACTCCTAATGAACATTTTGCCATTGAGTCTGGAAACAGGTATCAACAGAGATTTGAGTGAGAGCAATTTTAAAGAAGTTTTGAGTAGAAACTATTTCTATGACAAGTATGTTTCAATCATCCCTCAATCTATGCTCTCCATTTTCTTCTTTCCACTTTTGCTCCTCCTTTTTTTCTCCCCCTCCTCTCCTCCCTCAACCCACACACTTTGTTTCCTTGATGTAAGCTCTTGCTGTGTAGTTCGGTTCATCCCAGAATTCCCTCTTGTAGCCCAGATTGGCCTTGAACACGGAATCCTGCCCCTGCTGTCTCCAAACCCCTTCTTTGTCTTGAACAGTCAATCATTGATATAATGCTCGGTCATAAACATTGCTTACTATACTAAACCAGCGGTCAGAATATTGTCATTTGCTAAGGACTTTGTGACAAATTTTCGTATTAACCCACAGCAAAGTCATGAATTCTTATGAACTGACATTATAACTTATGGTACTGGACATGACTGGACCCCAAATGCACTTTGTTTCTTTTTTCTCTGGTTCTTCTATCCTGGGCTCTTCCTGGTAGGAGGTGCAATGTAATTGGAACTCCATGTGAACAATGAAGTCAGGCTGACCTAGGTTTAAAACTGCCTACTAGCTGGGAAACATCTGTAAATCTCATGGATGAAAATCTTAACTTTCCAGGGACTTGACACATTTGAATCTATGCTAAAAGCTCTCAGTGTAATGCCTGCCTGCTCATTTTTCCATCTTTCCTAGTTGAGGAAATGATGAGCTCTGCCCTATGGAAAGCACTTGTAGAATGGTGTACAGAAATTAAACATTCAGTTCTTTCACCACATATTTTGGTGCGAATGAACAAACAAATGAAGGCTATACATCAGATAAATGCAGCCTTCTGTTTAATCCATGTAGTCACCTTAAAGAGAATCAACAAAGCCAAGTAGACACTGGTAATATTTGCTCAATTATTTTCTGATGAGAATAATGAAAAAAGGAAATGAGTATAGAGTAAGTCAACAAAAGCGAAGCTAATAAACCGTAAGTAAACCAATCACCTTTTTAAGGAGAAGTTAATATTGGGCAAAGAGAGCTTTGACAACTCATTTCTAAGAACAGTCTGTAGTTTCACACTCTGTCTCCCCTTCCACTCATCATAGGAAAGAAAAGATGGCAAATGCTGAGGAAGAAGAGGTGTGGGGCTCACTGGTTCAACACCTATTCAACATTTTTTTTGAATTATGTCTATAATTATATGTCCTCACTAGCATATGATAGGAAATGGAGGTAACCCCACATTTCATAAATATAAGCAAACAGGACTGAATCAGTAGTCACTGTCCTTGGCTTCTTTTCCATTCATTGTGATCTGGCTGGATTAATGGTGTTTGGGCATATGGAAGAGTAGGTAGATGATGTTGAAGTGGGTATGCATCCACGTCAATACATGACTTTCAAACCAGATGAAGCCTCTTGCCTTAAGATCACGTAAAAATAAGAGCTTAGAAACAGCCATACACTTGGGAATATTTGAATATACCTTTTTTTCTGTGAGATTCCATCACATTTTTTTGGTATTTTATCCTTTGAAAATTATGAAAATTTATTCAGTGTGTTTTTTTAACTTGGCTTTCCTTATGTATAACCTCTTGGGATATTCACACTCCTCACTCAGAACTTTGTGGCAAAGCCCCAACTTAATGACCAGTTCTAAACTTTGTGATCAATCACCAGGATAAGGGGTGGACATATGTGCACGTTAAAAATTGTACATTATGAATTACTGTACTAGAGATGACCAGACGACAAATGCCCCACCTTTTCCTTGATATGCTTTTTAATGTATTTTTCATGGATTTTGACAAAGTGGTAAGTCCTTTGAATCTGGTATCAAACCACCCATAAGTTAAATAATATACTAGAAAGGAGTTACAACATTAAGTGGGGTAGGGATTTGGCAACATAGACAAGAAATATCTCTGTTGCATACCACAGAATCTTGTTGTTCTTTGGGTGAAGGAGATGTTTCTTTCTGGAAATGGAGAGACGTGTCTGGTGGCCCAGTACAGGCCCTCTACCTTACAGTTATTTGCCTAGCATAGGAAGGTGCTTACAATTAAAATGTGTGGCTCAGTTCCTTGTTTTCCTTCTTGTGATACTGTAGCCTGGAGACCAATGCCAATGTGTTCACTGGAACAACCCTGTAGCTATGGTGATGGTCACCTCCTCCTGAAATCTGAGAGGAAGACCTCAGAGAGGTTTTCCTTCATTCCCTTTGGTCTGCTGTTCTGAAGTCACTTGAAACAATGGGATGTTCATAATCTAATGCATGTTTAATTGAGGTGACAGGATACAGAATATTATTAGAGAGAAGTTTAGAAGTCTAAAGGCATTCAAAGACCCGAACTTCTGTGTGTGACCATGTCTTCTTCAAGATGCTCAGAACTTTCCTTTGCTTATCAGCTATTGTTAAGAGCTATGCCAGGATATGACAACTGAATCTGCTCATAGTTCATTGGCCTTACATCAGTTTCCTGTGAGAGCGACCTTCACTGTCAACTTGACTTGATTCGGGATCATTTAGGAGGTACACCTAGCTGGGCGTGTCTGTGAGATGGATACAGAGATGATTAGCTGAGGAAGGACCACTCGCTAGAACATGGGTAAGAGCTTCACACATGCTGAATAGAAGAAGACAAAGGATGAAGGAAACTGAGCACCAGTATCTCTCTCTTTTGCTTTCTTACTGCAGATCTCCTGTGACCAGCTGAGTCATGCTTCAACCACCATGCTATTCCTGCCGTAGTGAACTTTATCCCTTATACTATCACC
>CABHPH010155247.1:0-27724 GCA_902168325.1 Peromyscus nudipes | reverse complement strand
TCTTTCTAGTGTTCAGACTGACCCACAAGGTGTGTGAGTTGAAGTTTAACTGCACATTGGTTGCTGGGAAGGAGATTTCTGCAGTGTGCTGGCCTCATGATCTGCACAGCCCTTTAACCTGGCGAGACCTCTGGAGTACTCATTAAACACACAGCAGGTTGAGTTCAAGGGAGACCAGGAATCTATGCTGGAACTGAAGTGTGGAAACCCTCGTCGCCGTGGCTTTCCTTTTCTACCAGAACTAAGTCCTCTCTGCACAGTATCGACATCTGCAAAGCTTTCAGACTTGACTTTTCATTTCTCCTCTCTGCAGAACTGTGCTTGCCTTGGCCTTTTCATCTCGGCATTTAACTGAGAAGAATTTCAATTGTTTGCAGTCAATCCCACGGTGCTTTTCCAATTTACCTTTGTTTTCTTTGGGATTGTCAGAGAAACCTCATGTGGCTTGTGTAATTCACTTGTGATTCCAGAAGAGCCCGGTGCCTCAAAGTCACAGATGAGATCTTAAAAAGATCTCCACAATATATGTGAGGAAAAAGTGTTAGGATGGCAATCAAGAGATCAGTATGACCCTCCTGACTTCTACTTAATTATTATAAGTATATGACCTTCAACAAGACATCCCTTTGCCTTTGGGGGAGCTAAGCTTTTATTTATGTGTGTTGTCATTTTATTAGTGTGTATTCATTGTACACAGAAATTTTCACAGACTGTATTTCATTCCCACACCATTATTTTGCCCCCCTTTTTTCACCCCCTGATAATCACTGCTTCTTTATCTCAGATAACCCTGCTTCTACTTCACTGTTGACATATGCATATATCTATATTTATGTATATAAGATCCGTTGTGAAAGTAAGAATGGTGTCAACTTTGCTTGCTTGGTGATATTTCTTGGGACATAGGTATTTCTTGAGTGGCAAAGGGAATATTTGTTCTTTAAAAGTCTTTCATTTTTTTTTGCACTTTGATTTCCAGCACTATCTTATTGACAAAAGGATTCATTCATAGTATTTTTATATCACTACATTTTGTTGATTTACAATGGCCAATCATAATTCCACTTCTTTTAATACCTAGTTGATTAAAGGATGTGTTTGCTCCACTATGCAGTGAAGAACTAAGAAAATTTTCAATATTAGTTAGAGGAATTGGGGTCTGTAAAAATGTGTGGTAGCCATTTCAACAAGACTATAATTCTGACTGCCTTCTGGTAAAATGTGAAAATTCTCAACCTGCTGTGTGTTTAATGAGCACTCCAGCAGCCTCACCGGCTTAAAGGGCTGTGCAGCCCATGAGGTCTGCACGCTGCAGAAATCTCCTACCCAGTAACCAATGTTCTTCTTTATGAAGATCATTGTTCCTTGGCTTGCAGATGGTGCAGAGTAAAGTGGTGACAGTATTGGGTAGACTCAAACACAGAAATAATAAAGTCAACACCTGGGGCAGTTCCCTACTTTCCATACTCAGGAGCATGTTGTCACCTGGCTTGTGTTCTGCTTTCTTCTGAGTCCAGATGTGGATCCAGCAACCTTCACTTACCAGCCCCAGGCAATCTGAATATCCAGAAAGAATATTTAAATATAGGAGTCCTGCTATTCTGCCACACACACACAACTTTTGGTTTGAGGGTAGGAAACATGACATACTGTGTCAGATCTCAAAATTTATATGCAAAAGCCATTTTATCCAGTGTAGTTTTGTGGAGATAAATTCTTCCTGGATGTAGCCAAGTCAAATAAAGTTGTAAATGAGTAGTACTTATACAAGAGACCAGGGAACTCAGTCTCTTCATGGGAGGATGCCTCAAGAAAAAATTGTCCTCCAATCAAGGCAGTGATCCTCATCAGTCCTCATCAGTCCTAGCCTTAAGCTCCGATCTTGAGCTGTCAGCATCTAGAACTAGGAATACCAATTCTGTTGTTTAAGTTCACCTACTACACCAAAGTCTGGCACTTTCTCTTTTTAAATTATTTACCTTGTATTTTATTTTATTGTTTCACAATTTCCTGCAAGTATATAATGTGTTTTGAACATTTCTACTCCAACAACACCCCTTCCAATTCCTCTGCCATTGCCCTTACCACATTCTCCTCCCAATTTCATGTGCTTAAAAAATTCCACTGAATCCCCTTCGTGCTTTTGATATGTCCATATATGTAGGACCATTTACTGGAGTACTAACAACCTATCAAGGGACAACTACCTAATGGAAATATGACTTCCCACCTCTTCCAGAAGCCATCAATTGCCAATAGGCCCCTCGGTTAGGGGTAGGGTTTTATGAGTCCCCACCCCCAACCCCAGTCCATGCTGGGATATTAGCTGCTTTGGTCTTCTGTGGGTCTTGTACATGCAGTCACAGCTGAAGTGAGTTTGTGTGTACACCAATCCTGCAGTGCCCTGAAAATAATGTTTCTCTGTGAACATTCATTACTTCAGGCTCTTACACTCTTTCTATCTTCTCTTCCACAATGATCCCAGAGCATTGGGGGAATAAGGTGTTCTATAGATGTCTCATTTGGAGCTAACCACTCCCCAGTCTCTGATTCTCTGTGTGTTGACTAGTTGTAGGGCTCTGGATAAATTAATCACCATCTAATGCAAAAAGAAGCTTCTCTGATGAGGGTGAGAGATGCACTAATCTATGGGTATTTAAAAAAAAGAACTTAGGGGGAAGTTTAGCAGAATAGGAATACTAGGTTCTCCTCTGGGGCCTATGACTGAGTTTTTGAACCAATTAATAGTGCCACACATGAGTTCTGTTGTATGGAGAAGGCTTTAAGTCCAATCAAAAAGGGGTGGCTTACCTCCATAAGATTCATTCCATCGTTGCACCAGTGGGTTTATTTTTCCAGGCCGGTTATTGCTGTAGCTCACAGAATTCATAGCTATATAAGACTGTTGATTGTGTTTCTTCCCTTACATCATTATGAAAGCTACTAAGTGGGGATGGAGCTTCCAGGTGGACACCAGATTGATTCTTCTATGCCTTGTGACTCAAGTATGTGATATCTTTAGCAATAAAGTCTTACCATCAAATTTTTGATGGTAACCAAAACCAAAAGCAAATATCCTGTAATATTTGGAGTTTCTATGTGATCTCAGTAACAAACAACTTGAAAAGATGCACATGTTAGTGAACAATTTAACTGTAACCACCTTAATTAAAGCTACATGAACATTCTCAGAACTCTGTTATATGTAAATGCCATTTCTTTTCTTTGAGAAAAACAACTAGAAGTAGCTGGAAATTTCTGGTTCTTTAGGTAGATATAAGCCCAACTGCACAATGATGTTCCACATAGATGACACCAAGGCTTCTCTCTGCCCTTGATACACATGTGCGTACAGGTGCACATGTGTCTACATAATCATGCATACTCATACACACACACACACACACACACACACACACAAGATAAAATAGTTTGATAAAAGAGAAAAATCTATGAAAATGCATGAAGATCTCTGGCTGATTTCTTTGTCTTTCCAATATCACAGAGTTAAAAGAAAATGAATTTGGTTTAGCGACAGACCTATGCAAAAGACCTTGATGTATGCTGTGCAATATTTCATCTGACTCTTGAGAGGAAGAAATTCTCGGTAGCAGGAGTTGTATGTAAATGTTATCTGTCTATCACTTGATTTAGTATAGTATTTGGCATATTGAACACAGTCAAACATATCTGTTGAGTATATGAGATAATAAGTCAATTGGCCAATTATCTCATTTAATTATCACAAAAGATAGAATCAATCAATGAGCTTTGGAAGAAAACAAAACCACTGCAAATAAAAACAGCAAGTGTACTACATATTGATGCTATTTAGCTTCATCCAAGAGACAGATGAGCACAATACGGGTCAAGATGAACAGGATGAAATGCCCATGCAAAGCATTTAAATCTATGAAAGCCCCTTTCAGCCAAAGGGTAGGAATCAAATATAGCACTGTTTCTGGGTAATCAATCTCTCCCTATCTTGCATTTCATGGCTCTTCATGTTTTTCTTAGATCAATCCTATCAGCACTCACACATGGTTTTGTCTCCTTTCACTAACTCTCCTTTGACTCCACACTGTCCTCTAAACTTTTCAAGGGGAAAATACCTTTCCGACAAAGTTGTGGATGCTTGCTGCCTGTATTTCTCAATTTGGCCTGTTTCCTTCTGATCTTTCCTATCTAGTTTCTGTCAATGACCTGACATGGAAATTGTTCTTGCTGAGGTCTCTAGAATGTAAAATCAATGGACAGTTCTGTGCCCCACTCTTACTCTGGACTTTCAGCAACACTCAACAGGATTAACAAAGAATTTAGCAGAGGGGTTACGGTAGAGCCTTGAAATCACATTGCGTTCTTGGGCATCTCTTGGCTCTACCATTGTTCATACAGCCTTCCCCAGTCACCATAGTTTTTGCTTGTCCTTAGAAAGGGTAGTTCCTTGGCATGGGTGCTTTTGTGTTTATTAATTACATCATCATCATCATCATCATTATCTTAAAATTTTCTTTTCCATTTTCTTGCTTATTTTCTGGGTATCAGATCAGGTTTTTCTTCTTCAGAGAGGACTTCCATGTCCACCCTGACCATGAGGGGCATTACCCATTTAGCTTCGCATCTGGCCTGCAGTGAAGCCCATGTGCAACTCAGCTCCATGACCCTGTGTTCTACATCCTTGGTCATGAGCATAACCTCTCTGTGTAGCATTTTCTTCCTCTGAATCTTATTATGATGAGGTTCAGTAAGTTGGGGAGCAGACAAACTACTCACTGCAGTGCTGAGCATGTGCTAACCTGTTATTTTAAGTAAGTTCTACACTCATGTTTTCCTTTCTCAGAGTGATGGTTAGCCTTTATTTTCAAGTTAGTCAGCTAATCAGGTCTGCAATGGCATTTCTGGGAAGAATCAACTGAGGGGAGACCACTATCCCCCAGAGTGGAAAACACCTTCTTTCTAGCTGGTCTGGTTATAAAGAGTTTCCATGTGAAAGCCTGGCTGCTTTCTTGCCTACCTCCACTTCTTGTTCATACTTCATCGTTCTCTGCTGCTGCTGCTGCTGCTGCTGCTGCTGCTGCTGCTGCTGCTGCTGCTGCTGCAGTTTTTGCTGACATTAGAATCCATGGTTTTGGATTCTTTAACTTCCAGCATTGACTGATGACCAGAAATCCTCTAGGGGGCTTCTAGGCTTTCAGCAACTTCTCAGGCTTAATGAGACACCCTGTCTCATCTACTGAAGTTCTCAATCTCTTCAGCATGCATACAACCATTGCTGGACTATGCAGCCTATATCAGTTTCAATTCTAAGACATTCTAGTAATTCTTTTATATATACATATATACTTACTTTATTTCTCTAGAAAACACTGACTAACTAGTACATCCAGCAATGCCTAAAACATTCAGAATGGCTCAGATTGCCTACTTCTTTTTTAACCTTAAAAATGGTTGCTAATAACTGAAGCAGGGTTTGCCATGCCATTGGAAAAAATAAATTGTTCTTTCTTAAGATCCTCACACTAGAGAAAGGATAGCAGTAAATAGGTCTCCAAAGGAAATGGGAATGAGCCTTCCTGGTGTCTTTTAATAGAAGTGTTATTTAACTTTTATGGGCATGCCACAGAGAAGAAATGGGTTTCTGCTCCCTGAGCTTACAAACAAAATAAAATAAACAGACAAGGAAGGCAGTGGGCCATTTGATGGACACCCCCCCCAAGAAGACTCACAGCAACTGGAGGATCAAAATTAACTGACTGTGTTTATACACCTTTAACTTCCATCAGTGTTGGACTTTCCTCTCTGTCTGAACTCATGCATCTTTCATTGCTTAGGTGGGACTTTTCCCTGATGAAACACCAGGCTCTGTTTCCACTCCCATTCGATGCCTGAATATTCTTGAACTTCTCGTTCAGGGATAAGAAGGTGGTGTATATGTGTCCTGTCTATGGGATGTGCTGGAGTAAGGGAGGCCTAGAGATTGAGGAAGTGATAAACCAATGACGGATCTATCCTAAAACCCATGCCAGAAGAATAAGCCCACCCCTGACACTGCCTGGAGCACTAGGACCTACAAGCTGGGTGACCCAGAGACCTAGGATAGAACCGAACATGACTGGAGAATAATGTAAATGTCATGATGCCTAATGATGTTCTGCTATGTTCATAGATTTGTGACTAGTCCAGCAGTCATCCGAGAGGCTTCATCCAGCAACTGTTTAAAACAGATGCAGACTCACAGCCAAACATCAGGCCAACCTTGTAGAATCCCACTGAAGAGATGGAGGGAGTATTATGGGAGCCAGAGGGGCCAAGGACACCACAAGAAAACCCACAGAATCAACCAACCTGGGCTCATAGTAGCACAGAGACTGAACTGACAACTAGGGAGCCTGCATGGGGCTGACCTAGGTCCCCTGCGTATATCTGACAGTTGTGTAGCTTGGTCTTTTTGTGAGGCTCCTAACAGTGGGAGCAGAAACTCTCTCTGACTTCTTTACTGGCTTGGGGACCCTACTCCTCATTTTGGGTTGCCTTGCCCAGCCTTAATATGTGGGGAGGGGAGATGCTTCGTCTTACTACAACTTGGTATGCCATGTTTTGTCGATATCCGTAGGAGGCCTGCCCTTTCTTGAACAGAAATGGGGGAGGAGTGGACTGGGGGTAGGGACAGGGGTGGAGTGGGACTGGGAGAGAGGAGGGAAAAGAAACTGACTGGAATTTATGACCAAAGACATTTCTCCCAATGAACAGATATTGTATAAAAAGAAGAAGGAGGAGGAGAAAGCGGAAGAGGAGGAGTATAAGCAAGGCAGCATGACATTGTGGCAAAAGAAAGGGCTACATTTAGACAATTCTATGTCTACCACTTCAAGATTGCCTGACCTGCAGACATTAGCTTAATATGTGAAACCTTCCTTCTAAACTGAAGGAACGCCACCCACTCATTGTGTATGGAAAGGCTTAATAACATGATGTCTGTATATCCCTAGAAACTTGTCAGATGTAAAATGTGCAATGCTAATGATTAGATAGCTTTCTTCTTCACCTGTACCTATAAACCTCACTATTACTATTGTCATTTACACTATCAGGCAAGGTCATTGAGCTTTCAGCTCTGATTCATCTTGATACCTGGGTGAGCACACTTGGGAGATACACTCAAAGAGGGATGGGAGATGGAATTTGGACCACAAACAGGCGAAGCCTTCTTCTATCATTGCAAAACAAGGCTAATGTGGACTCTAACAAATGCATCTATGACTTGTAAATCTCATTCACGACTTGATTTGTTTTATGTAAATTCTGAGCTGTCCCTCCCTAAATGACTCTGGGGTAGTGAGAAAGGTCTGGTGATTTTACATCAGAAAGGAAGAAAAATAACCAGACTAGTTTATCATTAAATTTGTTAAAGCACCCAGAGCCACAACTCTCAGTGCTGTGCTGAAAACAGCAAATAAGATAGTGCTTTGGTATACCCATGGTTTTTTTTTCTCTTTTTACAAACATTTTCAAACTGTAGTTACCCATCTTCTGTTTCCTTTAATCCAACACACTCTCATTATCCCTTCATGGAAGATTCCCCACATTGCCCCAGCTTCCATCAATGAATGGCTTCTTGGCAAGCCTGTAAATCTGCCCATCAAATGCTTCATGAAAGCCCCAGTCCTTGGGTGATAAATGCAGCTTGCAGATAAAGCCAGGGGAAGAATATAACCTCATAACAAAAATGAAGACTGTGATTATTGGATGAATTCCCTAGGTAGTGCTGTGTTTGGGGGAAAAAAATCCCTTTCCAAATGATTGAAATATTTTCTGATTAGTGCTGGATAAATATGGAGACTATTACTTAGATACCACATGCTGGGAAGCAAATGTGATAATTATGTCTGTCAATCTGCAGAACCCCCTGGACTCAACTCCAGTAAAATGCTACCATTTCAATCTAATAAGAAAGAAAGGCAAACACAGAGGACAATAATGGCCGGGAAAGCTGAAAGCACCCCAGCTGTCAGTGTGCATGTGGGAGGCAGCTGATGGTTTGGGTGTCATCACATTAGCGGTCTCTTCAATGAAAAGGAAGTCTGATCGCTTTGTGCCTTGAAAAGGAGCACTGGTTGAAAGCATTAAAATTAGATGCCATTTTCCTGAATATCATGATTATTTAAAATGCTAGTTGCTTGCCCTAAAACTATCATTCCTGATGGAACATAGCAAGGAATATGAACAGTGAAAGTCTGAGCTTTTTGTTGAAGTCTCTCCAGGAAAGAAGGTGCACCATTTTAGATGATCCTGATTGCTCAGGGTGAAGGATGTGTTTGCATGTGAATGTTTAGCCATGTTGTGCTGAACTCTCTTCTGATAGGAAAGCTAACCATTGCCTTCATACTAAGACTGGGGAACCCAGGAGGGACTTTTCACTGGAAGAGAGGAAAGAGAAACTTAGTATGGATAGCAGACACCAACAGTATCCCCAAAGATAGAGTCCCAAAGGAAAATGGGAATTCATATAATGGTAATGGGGGTGGCACTGACAGCAATGATAGGTGGCACCCATATGGTGAATACAGTCTTCGAAATTTTATGATAATACTTTGCATGCATAAAATTAATTGTCTTGCTAATTATAAGATAATTTTAATTCCTTTTTACAGGTGAGTAATCTGGAATGTAAAGTGGTGGTAAAATGACTAGTTCCAGTTCAAGGAATGATAAGATGGAAACTGGCTCCAAAGGTAATATTTTGTCTTCTAAAATGGAGCCTTTTAAGGGATGGATTAGATAATTAGGGATGAACAGGGAGCAGTAGCTGCCTCATAAGCAGGGATAGTCAAGGTCATTATTATAACATTGTACTCATGAAGAAGTAGGTAGAGACAAAGTAGAGTTTAAAAGCATGAAAATTCAACAGTGTGCTTGCAAATCCATACATAAGGCTATAAGCAGCTATCCGGGAGCCTCTCTAGGATGTGTATACTTGAACATGCATCTGCATGTGTGCAAGCATGCAGTGTGTGTGTGTGTGTGTGTGTGTGTGTGTGTGTGTGTGTGTGTCTTAGGATGAACTTCAGGGTCCTAGTCATATACAAGAAGTGGCAGTCTACCAGTAACCTATACCCATGAGTTGATCTCATTTACAAAGCCCTAAATCCTTCTGTCTTCTGGCTGCTGCTCCGTGGGTGAAATGATGCTTCACTTTCCTGTACTAAACAGAAAATTTTACAGCTGGAGTCTCTGCATTGCTAATTTTTAGTCTTTGTTATCACAAATGAAGTATACCAGCTACCTACCTTGTATTTCAAAAGTTTTTATTTTAAAATGATTTTAGCCTCACATATACTACAGAAAGTTCAAACATCCCTTTTATTTAGTTTCTTCCATTGATAACATCTTCCATGACTATAGTAACTCTTGTCACTGTGTTAAAAACTAACCTACAGACCACATTGAGAATTCAATAGATTTAACATACACACACTCACATTTTACCACTTGCATAGACTTTTCAGCGCTTCCAAAACATTAGTGCATATCTATTCTATCATCTCATAGGGAATCCATCATAGGAACTCCTTAAATCATGCACAATCCCCCCAGTCCCCGGAGACAAGTCCCTTCTTCACATTCAGATCATTCTAATTTTAAACATTCAAGAATTGGATAGAAACATTCTAAAATATGCATTTTAACATTATAAAGCTCTTCTAAACTGTGTGTTGGGAAATTTGTTGCATTCTCGTTATCAGCATCTAGAGGACCAAGCAGCTCTATCTCTTAAATAGCCATTGCTACCATCCTTATTTCATTCATTTTAGCAGGTTGGGTAGCCATATTAACATGGTCATATCTCTGCATGGTGTGAGATAGAATGTTTTTCCCCAGGGCAGAGATATGACATTTCCAGTGCAATACAATGAAACATTACTTCCAATAGCAGTGACAGAGAAAGTTAATATCTCTTCACCTAACATCAGTTGACTAATGTAGACACTCAATAACTCTAGAACACTGCTTCTCTGAATTATGTCCTTGTTTTAGCACTCACAAAAGAAATTAGGAAGATCTCAAAGGTCCTTCATTGGTAAAAATGAGTTACTGCCCTGAGAAATCATCAGGAAGGAACACAACCAAACTCAATATTTGGAATATCTATGTAGTTTACTTGTGGCAGATGAAGTGAGAAACATCCTATAGATGCGTATAAGGCTCATCATAGAAGGAACAAAAAAAAAGTATGCCATGCAAGATCATGTACAAGAGAGTGGAAAGTTACATTGCAGTTACTAAAGCAGATACAAGAAATTTAGAATCAAAGCTGGTGTCCTTAAGTGATAGTGATAGCAATGGCATTGAGCTCTACTGTGCTAATTCATCATTCAGGGCCTGATATCCTAACAGTAGTCCTACACAATAGGGTCAATAAGATCTAATTATATATGCTGAAATAAACTCAGAAACGTCAGCAACCCTCTGACACCAAACCGAGGGGATAATTTTTCCCCATCTAAGAAATGGGGCAGAAATAATAACACAAAATTATTGAACTATTTAAATAAGGTCACATTTATAGGCGTTTTGATACCACATGGATTTTGTGATAATTATGTAGAGATTGAATTCACCAGTGGGTCCCAGGATTTCAACATGGGTATACCCTCCCTCCAGAAAATAGATACTGTGACCTTTGAAGTGACATTCATATCCACAAATAAAGCTTGATTCTACAATCATCGATCACACCCCTTAATTTGAGGAGCTAATGGCAATTAATGGCTATTGGGAAAGGACTTATTTTCTTAGTGATATAGCCACTTGTTAGTTTCTCAAGCTCCAGTAATTAAACCCTGACCAATGCTTATGTAAGGGACACGATTCAAACCCAGTGAGTCACAAAAAAAAAAAACAAGCAAATATCATGAAAATAATAAGAGAACTTGTGGGAAGAGGAAGTTTGGTAGAAGAGGAAGAAAGATAAAAGAGGATTTATTTGATTAAAATGCATTGATTACGTGTATAGAATTGTAAGAGTTTCAAAAATCAATTAGACAGAGAATCAGAATTCTTTAATTTTCATTAATTATGCACAAACACAAATAAGAACATAGTCAAGCATTATGGGACCAAAATAATATTTCATCCTCATTTTCCTCAAAAATGTCAAGAATAATAAATTTGAATATTTGTGCTAAACACTCAGCAAAATGTCAGGGACATTACTTCTGCAAGACACTGGCTCATTGTCAGCTCCTTGTAATCAGTTTAATTTTTGTTCAGGAAAGGCAACAATCACAAATCAGCCTTCTTGTGTCCTTTGAATTTTTATGGCTTAAAATGAGGCTTCCAGCAGATTCCATTTTATTTTGCAAACGCACCATGTTGAATCATTAATTACCTAAGACGGTGCTGCGGGCTTATCTCCTCCTTCTGACGGAAAGAAGTATAAATGGGATGGGAACCTGGGGCTCTGAAGTCATTTTTTTCTTAAAATGCCATCTGCCAGGTTCCACTTCAGAACATCGAGAAATCATTAAAGGTAAAGGAAGGCGGACGAATGAAGAGTCAGAATCAATTTGTCTCCTCATAGCAGCTCGTGCTGTCATGCCCTCCTTGGGCCCCCCACAGTCCACTCTTTAGACTGCTAAATTGGCCTCCTAACTCTTCCCTGTCATTAACCCTGCCCACTCATTAATCCAGGTAGCAAGAATGGTCACTCTATCAGCCCAACTGACCATGTTTCTTCCCTGCTTAAAATGTCTAAAAGACTTCCCAGGAGCAGTACGATGTTAGAAATTCCTGAGAGGCAAGCAAAGTGCTCTCCACGCCACCCCAGTATACTGCTTCAATATCATCGCCCACCACCAGCTATCTGACAAATTTACTTCAGCTGTGCTTAATTATGAAGCTACCTTGACCTTGTCTTACTGCTTGGTAACCCCTACCTAAGGCAAAATTCAAGACTGAGTTTATGTTTTCCCTCTTCTAAGTCCACGCTAACCTTCTTACAATCGCCCACCCACCGCTTGCTGGGTATGAGCCATTGACAACAGGGCATAATGACCTTTCGAAATTTCCAAGGTCTGTTTTAATTTTTTAATTAGTTCTTTGAGAAGTCTGTACAATGTGGTTTTTCTTTTTTATTTTTATTTATTCTTCTCTCATATAATACATCCAGACTACAGCCTCTCCTTGCTCCACTTCTCCCAATTCTCCCTAATATACCCTCTCTCCCAGTTCCACTGTTGCATTTTCCCTTCAGAAAAGATATCCTTCCAGGAATATCAACCCAATTCATCATTATAAGGGGAAATAAGAATAGTCACACACCCTCATATCAACACTGGATGGGGCAACCCAGTAGGAGGGAAGGGTCCCAAGAGCAGGCAAATGAGTCAGAGACACCCCCACTCCCACTGTTAAGAGTCTCACAAAAAAAAAACCCAAGCTAAACAAACACAGCATATATGCAGGGGACCTGGCACAAACCCATGTAGGCTCCATGATTGCCACTTGAGTCTCTGTGAGCCCTGTGAGCCCCTGTGAACCCTGCTTAATTGATTCTATGGGCTGTGTTCTCCTGGTGTCCTCTATATATCTGGTTCCTACACTCCTTCCTCAAGTTGGGGTTCCCCAAGCTCTGCCTAATGTTTGTCTGTGGGTCTGTGCATTGGCTCCCACCAGCTGCTGGAGGAAGCCTCTCTAATGATGATTGGACTAAGCACCAATCTATGAGTATTTCAGAATATCACTAGAAATCATTTCATCGACTTTTTTTTCTTTATTTACTTTTTCTGTTCAGTCATGTTACTGATTCTTTGTCACTTGCTTCAGAGTAGTTTGAGTAGCACAATCAAGAAGAGCTTCTGAGGAAACTGGACATTCCTATGTTATTTGTAGAGTCCAGGAGCTACCTTACAACCCTCATATCTATAGATAATACTACCTTAAGGTATTATAGGTCCCTCCCCAATCAATGAGGAAATACTGATGGGCTCAATTTTGTGAATGTCTTGTGAAGATTGCCACAGCTCTAAGTAAGTTCACCAGTGCAATGACTATGGCCTGTGCAGAAGACAACTTTTTTATGCATGTTCCCATTGTCTAGCTCTTTCATTCGTTTTGCCACCTCCTAAGAGAAACTTCCTGAGCCGTGGACAGGTATATAATATACATGTCCCATATATGGCAGAGCACAGTCTGTTATTCTCAGGGTTTTGGCTAGTTATAAGTCAAACTACATAAACACTTCTACACCAGGTTCAACAAGAAGTTTCTCTGATAAAGACCGAGAATAAAATTTTATATACATATATGTAACAGGCATGAGTTCCCTCTGATGGATCAGGCTTCAAATCTAACCAGAAAGCAGTTGATTATCCCATAACAGTAATGCCGCTATTGCACTAGAGGGCACATCTTGCCCAGTAAGACATTATTATGGCTGGAAAGATTCACAAGTAGGTAAAGCTATTGGTTGCTTTTCTACCATAGTAATCTGAACAACATCTTCCAGAATAATAAAGTCTAGACAGCAGGGAGGAATTTGCCCAATCAGTTCAAGATTGATTTTTCTGTAACCTCTAACCAAAGAGTGTGGTGTCTTGAGTTGTAGGATCTTACCTACAACTTACCTGATGGCAAGTAACAGTTATGTCAGTAGCCTGTTAGAAAGACATAGAAGCCTTGGTAGTGAGATTTTTGCTTAAGAAACCATGACATCTGGGAAAAGCATTATCTGCCCATGAAAGGTAATTACATCCAAACTTTTGAAATTGTATTTTTTAACTTTAAAAAAACACTGGCATAGTTAAGGGGATGATACATCAGAGATCTTGGTGGCCCCTAGAGGAATATTACATTAGCACTCTCTTCTGAGACCTATGACTGTAAACTCATTTTAGCTCCTGGACTTTCATCTCCAGTTAAAACTCGGGAGACATATGTCTTCCTTTAGGTTTGTTGAGTGTAAATTAAATACATCTTTCCACTAAAGACTTATTAAATCTTGAATTCAAAAATGTATCCATTGAAAGGGAAAATGACAAAAGATTGTATACTGTGGTACCAGAAAAGGCAGGTGCCACAGCTAAATATCACAAGGACAACTTTCAACTTCTGACTCTGGAGCACTCTGTACCTAGAATAGCCTACCTTATGCTATCAGTAATGGATTGTTTCATGGTCTAGCTAAAACTCTACCCACTAATCGAACTATATCCCAAGCTCTCCAGGCCAAAATGATAGTCTTGTTGTTGTGGCCCTGAAACAACTCTTTAGGATGCTTATGATAGTTTCAAATTATAGCCTAAATAAATGTATATGTGTTGTGCTTATGTCCGTCATCTGTGAGATTCCACTCCTGACATCAATGTCTTGCCTCACGTAGGAGGAACCCTGCTCAGTGATTGTATTTATAATAATGAGGAAATAGGCCAAGCTGCATTACAGTGGCTTCATGAACAGTACGAAAGTACAAATGGAAACAGAGGGAAAGGGAATTGGCATAATGGACTTGCTAACTAAATACTGTTTTGATGGAAAATCCCTATAGGAAGCCGTCCAGGTCGTCATTTTCCATCTATACCACAGCGGGAGGTCAATTTCTTGTTTCTTAAGCAAACAACAACATTAAAAAAAAGAAAACCATACAGGCAGCACCTAAATTGAACCATGTGGTTTTGGTACTAATAACATTCTTTATCACAGATGTGACACATGCTTATTAAAGAAACTTTAGAATATACAGAAAAGCAAAGAGAAAAAAATAGCGTAAACTCGATTACACAGAGATGAAGTACAGATAATTTAGTGTGTCCACACTTCTGAATTTATGCAGTATTTAGAATACTTATTTCTTAACCCTCTGTTTTCACCACCTTTCCTCCTTTCCATCACTTTTTCTCTGTGTATAAATTAATGTAGGCAATTCTTTAAGATACACTTACAGTGTGCCACATTTTGTAAAACTGTGAAAATAAGAACATACATTGGACTTTTTTGTTTGTTCCCATCATGGATTTCTAAATACACACAGTAAGGAAATAGGATTTTTGGAGGGAGAGAACTAGAGCAAAGAAGACAGATGAGGGTGAGTAGAAGAAAGAATTCCTCCTTCACTTTGAGTGTTATTCTCCATTTTCATTTCTCACCAAGTGGATGCCATACCTGATGATTCCACTTTGTAGCTCTGGGAAGCTCCCTGCCAAGTAAGAAATGGCGCTATATATGGATCAGTCTCCTTTGAAAACCCAAAATTTATGCAGAGGCCAAGAAACGTCAGGGCACTAAATATGTGAATGACCAGAGCTCTAGGCTTCCAGCTCCTACCACACTTGTCAGTGACCTGAGCCTGGATCATAATCTTGCTGCTGTGGACCATGGAGACTCTGAACAAAACATGCCCAATCAACGACAGAAACCTGCAAGTTACAGTAGTTTATTTTGCGCTAACATACTGTGGTTTAGAATGGGTGAGAACGTATCAGTAGAGGGGCGGAGAAAATGGTTCAGCAGATAAAGCACCTGGTGCTCATGCATGAGGACCAGAGTTCTAGTTCCAGTATCCATGAATAAGCCAGGTGGGTATGGCAGCCTGTCTATAATCCCAGCGTGACAGAGGCAGGAGCAGGGAATCACTATAGCAAGCTGACTAGTCAGACTAGCTGAAAAGACGAGAGACCCTACTTCAACATTCAATGAAGAGAGTGATCTAGGAAGACACACAATGTCTTGGGCCTCCACATACATGCAGATGTATACGCATGCACCTGCACACACAAGCATCCTCAGAAACACACATATGAGAATATGCATACACACAATAGATAACCTGAACTAAAATATAAGTCAACAAATATTTACCATATTTTGGCTCTGTAGCACAGAGCTAAGGGTTACCAATAATACACCCAGGCTGCTCATATACAAATCATCGATCAAACCCAAATTTATTCACTTTTCTATTTATATATTTTCTATAAAAATAGGCTTGAGACAATAATGTCTATTTCAAAAGGCAATCATGAAGATTTGATAATATTTTCACTACAGCCTGGCACACAACAAGCACTTATTTAGTTATTAGCTATTATTACTTGCAAGGATTATGAAAATGGTCCATTTATTTCTTAATACTGACTTATTTCCCAAGTAAGTAATGGGCAATGTTCCTGAAAAACAGCTTGACAAGTTTCCATAGTCATTTTTTAAAGTTTTACTTCTATGTTCAAATTAAGAGTAGAATTGTTTTACTTTCTAAACTACATTTCAAGCTTAGGAAGTTTCTATTTATCTCAGGAAATGCTCTGCTCTGGGAGTTGTCTAGGAATGACTTTCCTATACTTTATAGGTCAGAGCTCAACCATGAACATGCCTGGGAATTTTTACTCTGATTTCATTTTTTCAAAGGCATGCCAAAAGTACATAAATTACTATAATGGAGCAGAGAAGCAGCAGAAGGCATTTTTACAAGGGCTATAATGCTTGAATCATTCTAAGATTCTAAGAGTCTTTTGCTACATGAGACCCTGTACAAAGTCAAGTGGGGTTTAGCTAGATGACTCATCAAGTAAAGGTGCTTGCAGTGGAAGCCTGGCTTTTGACTTAGGCATGGAAAAGGAGAACCAACTCCACGAAGTGGCCCTCTGACCACTGCACACAAGTGATGTATGTATGCTTGCAATTGACATGTGCTTACACATTTTACACACATATATAGTAATATATATTTGTATTATATATAAACAATAAATTATATTATAGATATTGTGGACATATACAAAGTATGCATATATGTATATATGCTGTGTATATACATATATTAGGAAATAAAATATACATATATAAGGACATATCTGCAAATATATGCATATATTAGAACATATATATTAGGACACATATACATATATTAGGACATATATGTATACATATATTAGGAAAAAAGATAAGTGCAAACATGGGAGTTTGCTTTGTGTCATTATAGTCATGGCCTCTTTTAATTTGCTGTTATAAATGGCGTAGGGATACATTTAAGCCTTCTGGACTGGATAGATAAGATTTTCTTAGCTCAACATTAATTATGTAGCACTCTTTTATTATTTCTTCAATTTTCCCTGTTATACTACCTAGCACCTATTTCTGCATCTTTCTATTTATTTCCTTGAGTAATAGTAACATGTTTGAACTAACCTCTCAAATTCTAATGCACTGACTTTTTCTTCAGAAACTGATTCCATCTATTGTGTGCTATCATTATCACTTTTCTTTTTCTTTTTGGAACTGTCTCCTGTGATTCAAGATTTTTTATTTACATAGATATAGATACAGATATAGGTAGATATATTAGATATAGATGTGTAGATATATTCGCCTAATAATCATCTGTGACTTTATGTTGCTGAAAATATTGTTGAGAATACAAATGACTATACGCAAATGTATCTCATAATATTTTTAAGCAAATTTTCTTTCATCTTTCTTCAGGTCTTTTGAGCTTCTCATTTCATTGTCTTAGATATGAGAAAAACCAACTCATTGAATCTTTGGAGATGGCAATTCTTTTATCAATGACTGTAAATAAATGTGTATACAATGTTTTGGTCATGTCAGTGATGTTAAAGAACAAAACTGAAAATGTGCTGGCAGGGAGATCAGAGGCTAAACTCACAGCTTATACTTGCTTTAGGTGCCACTTCCCTTCTTGAAGTCCAGGCTTCTCTTGCAGAATAGATAATCTCTCTAGATATTAGATATAAATATTATATATTAGATGTTATATACTATGTGTTATACAGTATACATATTATCAATATCCATACTTCTTCCTTTCTTCCCAGACTGATCTGTAAGATGGGTTTTTGTTTGTTTGTTTTATTTATAGACCTGAAATAGTGTAGAGAAATAAAATAGTATAGAGAATAAAATAATATAAAAAACCCTGTTGTTTAATGAGTACTACAGGAGCCTTCAGTTGGTTGCTACCATCAATTTCTAGCTGAAATGAGACCCAAAGTTTAGTTTCAGCCCTAGTAATAGTGTTCAATGAGAGATGCCTTTGTCCTCTTGAATCTAGGGCACACTCCAGGAAGATAAAAGTAACAGTAGCCAATAGAGTAGTGACTCATACCCATGGCTACCTAAGTTTAAACTAACCAAAGCCAACTGACAGTTATTTTCCTTGGTCATGCCAACCACATTTCAAATGACAGTATGCCATGGTGCTTATGGCTACTTTAATGGAAAGAGTAGGCTAGAACCTTCTTGTAACTTCAGGCACCTCTGTTCAGGGCCACACCAATTTAAATGGTAAACTTTCAGGCAGCCAGAGTGCCCATTCACATTATAAAGGTACCAGTAGCTCATAGTAGGCACACTTCCCACTTCTCTCCAGATGGACTTCCACCTACTTCCCAGGGATACAAGTAAACATTCTTGAAAGCTATCACTTTAACAGTGCCTCCCTATCTCATAATATATGCCTAGTCTGCTGAAAACTAAATATCTAGTCACTAAACAGTGTGACTGTCACTGTGAAGTCTGAAAGCACTTCTTGGGGAACTCTGCTTTAATCTACTTCCTTTGGAGGGTGTATTGGGATGCTAGTTACTCACTGCTACTCAGTGAGTGGCAGGCCTAAATACCTTGAGAAAAAGAAAGTAAAAACTGGATTAATCAGCAAGGAACAGATACTCTAGGTTCTACTAGATGATTTGTTTTCATTGACAGTTTGTCATAATCTGAGAGAAGAGTTTCAACAAGGAACTGTCTAGAACAAGCAGGCCTATGTATGCCTGTGGAGAGTTGTCATTATTCCACTAGTTGGTGTGGGAAGACACAGCTACTATAGGCAACATCATTCCCTATGCTTTTGTTCTGGACTGTGTAAGACTAGAGAAAGATAACTGAGTACTAGTAAGCATGTATGCATTTACTTCTCTCTGCTCTTGACTATATGGGATGTGTTTAACTGTTTCAAGTCACTACTGCTTTGACTTTCTTGCTATAATGGATTGTAAACTGGAATTGTGAGCTAAAATAAACTTTTTTCCCTTGAGATGTTTTTATATGGAACGTTATCTCAACAATGGCAAATGAAACTAAAATCCCTACCTTGGAAGTTCTGTGGCATACTCTGTTGATCATATTCAGTCTCATAAATCAGTACACAAAGCAGAGGTGGGACTATCAGGGCATCCAGCCTAAGCTGCTTAAGCTGGACCAGACACTTCAAATTCAAACAAGAAAAACTTGCCAACATAGGGAAAGTAATAAAGGCAGCCCTCCAAACCTCCTTCCACTGTGCCTTCCAATGTCATGTAAAGATAAATATGTAGGTTGGGACCATTTAATCAAACTTTACATTTCCTGTCTATAATTTGAATGGCATGAGCAATCAACCATAGTAATGATGATATTAATAAAATATGTCAATTTAGACATTGTGAAGTTCTACCAGTGATACCATTTGACCCTTAATACAGACTGCTAAGGTAAGGAAAGAGAAGCAGATAAGTCTACTCCAGCTTTCTGGTAGGAAACAGCCTCTGAGAAGGGTGTAAATTATTCTAGGCCATATGGAAAATTCCAGCTTAGAAAGAACACACAGGGACCCCACACAGAAAAAAAAAAACCTCAACCTTTCTACCTTGTAGAGTCAAAGATAGCACTCCTGCATTGCAGAGAAAAGGAGGAAGGAATGAGGGTGTGAGCAGAGAAAGGTCATGAGTTGATGATGAGCAGAATAAAGGAGTCTAGACTGCAAGCAATTGATGAAATTAGTCAAGTTTGGTTTCTACTTGAAAGATGAGAGATTCAAGTGCCACAAGACTATCCAGGATGAACAGAAACAGTGTGTCAAGGGGAACAGAGGAGACCCTCTCAGTCAACTAGGTGAACTCTAAATTTGTTTGTCTCTATGGTGCACAGGTAGATTCAGACCTGAGAAGCATCTGATGAGTCAGCTACTACAGCCTCATCTCTAGCTTTTCCAAGCACTGTTTATAGAGCGGGGGAAACCCATGGGTTTCCATTGAGGAGTGTGTGTTCTCATGGAAAGTGACCAGGGACACTTTTGATGGTTGTAACTTGAGGAAACAGTGGTGGTCATAAAAGACTAGACAGCAAGGTGTATTACCAAACACCCTACAATAGATAATGCTATCCTGACAACCCTTGCATACCTCACATTTGAGAGAAACTACTTTACATCGATGAACTAGTGTCATGGATGGAAAACTCTGCTGGAACTCTGAGAGTTGGGCCAGCCTGATTAAGCTAGCCCCTCTAAAGGGGAAGCCAGGTAGTTCTAAAGACAGCCCCTTTCCCCAGAAGTCTGGCCATCACTTATATGTGGATTTGCATTAATAATAAATTGTTTGTGTCCAGAGACGTAACCCTCCAAAGCAGTTCTGAGACTAAGAGCTCCTCAGGCACATAGGATGAGGAACAATTTAATAATCAGGGAATCCCTGAGGGAAAGAAGAGGCAAATGGACAACCCAGTGTCAGGGAAGACCTGCCACCTCCAAGCTCACCCATATGTCACTAAGGTGGGAGATATATTACAGCATACCAGCTGTTAGTGTAGATAGGCTGGGTTATAATCTTGCCTTGGTCCCTTGTCTTTATGAATATCTGTCTATACACTGAGTTTTCCTGATTGTAAATTTTGAAAATAAGAAGAGCATGATCATTTTCAAAGGAACATGAAGTATACAGTTATTAGTTCTTCTGTGTCCTTGGGGATATATGAAAGAGTTTCAGTGTGTGCCAGAAACTGAGAATTATATGAACACTATACATAATATCTTTTATCTATGTATGCAACATGTAGCAATGTTTAAGTTATAAATTAGGCATAGTAAGAGAATAATAACACAATTAATAATGAAATAAAATTATTAAACAATATATTGTAATAAAAATTCAGTGAATGTGATCTCCCTTCAAGCATCCTGTTTTATAATTATTAAACTGTGAAAACTTAACTCATTACAACTGTGGAGTGTGAAACCATGAGTAATGCCAGTAATTTACATAAAGTTCTCAATAGCCATACATATGGTCTGTAATTCTCATGCTCTTTACACCATCTCCCTTCACAGGGACCCAGACCCCAAAATGACAAAGTAACACCACTGAGCTGATTTCTTTCCAGAGTTCTTACTAGCCGATAAATAAAACCAGTCTGCTTCAGCATTGTGGTAGTGCTCTTCAAAGAACCAGAGGTCCTCATAGCCTCAGGTAAAATGCTTTCTTTCTCTGCACCATGTTATTTTCTTTCCTCCAATCTCGGGTCCTTTGAGGCTAGTTCCCCCTCCCATTCCTCCCACATCCCCAGGTAGCTTAGGTGTGGCAGGGGAATGCTCTAATTTTTCTCTCTGTCGTAACTATATCCATCATAAGTTCCCAGACAAGTATGTGGAAAATGTTCTGCTATAAGTAGGGAGTGATTTATTATCAGGGAAACTTTTACTGTGATTGTAACTTCACTGCGATATTTAACATATGTAATTACTTTTATTATAGAAAACGCACAAAAGTAAAATGAAATCAATGGAACTGCCCATAATCTCACCATCCAGCTATGATTGCTGCAATATTTTATGCATAAGACATTTCCAATGATGGTGGAGTCAAGCTTGTGTGGTCCTGTAAACTTCGCTTTCCTTTGCTGGTGTTCCATGAATGTTTTCTAGTTTAATTCATGTATTCCTGCTTTTGTTTGTTTGTTTGTCTGTTTGTTTGTTTTTGTAGTGATGAAAAATAAAGCCATGGATTTATGCAAGTCAGGCAAGTGTTTGATCTCTGAACTACACACCCAGCCTTTCATAACATTTTACCTCGCTGAATGGTATGCTTTCTGGGATATGTAATAGTTGATTTATTCAATCCATGTTTGTGGTATTTCAGTGCTTACATTTTAACTAACATAAAATACATGAAAAATGCCCTTATGCACACTACACACACACACACACACACATACATACATACATACATACATACATATATACATACATATTCATATACATGTGTGTATATGTATATGAATGTGTATGTATATGAATGATGTATACATATTTACCCAGTTATTTACTTTGGATAAAGTCCCATGAACATGAAAACTTCAGAGTAAAAGAGGGACTTTGGTATTTTTTATTTGATATTTTTTATTCTTTTAAATGTTATTTTATTTTTATTTACATATAGTGTTTAGTTATACTTACAGATTACAGTGTGCTATACAAAAGTAGTGGGTGATTATTACATAGAATTTTCCTGACATCACATTTTCATTGTGATATTTAATATATGTTAGTATATTTATTATAAAAAAGGCTCACAAATAAAAAGAATAAAATGGAATTGCCCATATTTTCACCATCCTGTGGTCATTCTATAGTATTTTGGGTATAAGTTGATTCAAAAATGGATAAGCCATGCTCATTCAAAACAAGTATAATTTATATACTGACCAAACAAGAATATCTGGCAACCTCACTGTTCAAATGTGTTGTTTATTGGTGATGTAAGCAACAAGAAACTCTCTTCCAGCTATTTTGGAATATAGACATAAAGTGATATTGATTACTATTACCTTAGTCTGTAACAGCCCTCCAGAATGGATGCCTCCTACTCATGTGTATCCTTGTCCCCAATGACAAAGCTTTTCCATCTATTCTCCCCAGCCTCCAGTAATCACAGTTTGGATTTATACCTCAGTCACATGGACAACACCATGCAGGATTTATCATCCCTTGCCTTGCTTATTTCAGTTGACCCAAATTCTTCTGCTGTGCTGATAAAAATGACAGGGTTTCATTCTTTGCATGGACAAATAACATTCCACTGCACCTTTGTACTATAGTCCCACTACCCATTCATCTCTCAATGAGCACTTGGTCTGATTCTATTTCTTTACTATTTCAGTAATCTTGTAACAAGTGTAAGAATAAAACCCTTTACTCTCTTAGAAATGCACAGAGAGATTGATAGTGTATATGGACATTCCATTTTTAATTTTTAAGGAATATACATACAGTTTTCTGAGTGAGCAAATTTATATTCCCACATATCTGCTCATTTTGGAACACCAACATTTAATAATAGCATCTACACATGACATGAACTCAGTATCTTTTTGACTGGATTAAAGACCTGAAGTATAGCTGCTGAGTTAGAAAGTATGTATATTTAAATTGTGATATATCAAGTTTTCAACTTATATGTGGTATAGATAGATAGATGATAGATAGATAGATAGATAGATAGATAGATAGATAGATAGATAGATAGATAGATGGTATGTGATATTTTTCTTCCTTGCTTTCACCAGTACTGGCTACAAATAAGTTTTTAATTTTTGCTAAAATTACAGTCAAATAATTACCTCATTTTACTCATGTGTTATAGTTAATATGATATCAACTTTTGATATATTGCTCATCATATATGTCTTTATTCATACTGTTTGGAGATTTTTATGTTACATGATTTTTGTTGTTTTCTTTTCAGTCATTTGTAACTATTTCATATATTAAAGACATTAATACTTAGTATCTCATTCAACTTTGAGATCATTTATTGAGTAAAACTTGTCTTATAGCCTTATTGTGTGAATTGATTAAACATACACATTGTACTACAATCTTTTCATCTTTTCCTTTGTGGTAAGGAGGAAAGTCAAGTGCATTCAAACTCTGTTACTAAGCAAGCCACTCTTGGTGTGTCTGCAGGAGAGTCTCACTCCGTTCTTCACTTCTTTATCCTTTGTCTTGTCCATCTGCCTTTATCCTCCCCACCCCGCCTTCTGCCCCACCGTACCTCCATGATGCTTTCATTCTATGCAGTCTCTCTCCCTATCCAAGATGAATATATCCCTAGATAGTATTTGATATGGGCAGTATGAAGTTGAGATCTCTGCTTTTTACAATACCATTCCTTACCATATTGAACCTCCTTACTTACTACTATAGTAAGTACATTCATTGTTTCTTTTCATGAGCTTTGATACAATTATTTACATACTACATAAAAAGTTTCCAAAATGCTGAATTTTGTTGTCAATAGCAGACATTTTTAACTATAGCGAATTGTAGATGCAGTGCTTAGAGTTACCATAAAGTTTTATTTTATCACCATAAATAATATTTTTAGCCAGCATGCCAGAAAGTCAAAAGTTTCATCATGTGTGATCTGGGGAAACTTGCAATATCTCTTTATTCCTCAATTTTATTATCTGTGAAATATGAAAATCAAAGCTACCTACTTAGAAGTATTTTAATTATTAAATGAGCTGCTATATGTAGTGACAGAATAGACCCTGGCGTGCAGAAAAGTCCAATGTAACCATCATTAGCAAGCATGATATTTGTTGTTGGATTGTGGTACATGCTTTGCTATACTGTGCAATTTCTTTTGATTCCATCCTGTGATTTCTAAAATGTTCTCTATAAAGTTTAGACGTTTGGTACATTGATAATTTCAAGAGATCTACCAGGAAGTTCCAATCTAATTTTATATCTATTATTTTGGCAAGCATCATTGATAATTTCTAAATGTTGGACCACCCTCAAGATCCTACTTGGGTACATTAGTTCAGTTTTTGATATGCCACTAGTTATAACGTATTGTTGTCCATCTCACAGCTTTCAATATCTACATAGTCTGCTTCTTTGTGATATAATTTTCTTATTTGTATTCCCAACCAAATTAGCCATTGTATTGAGCTATTCCAAAATGTCAGTATAAAATTATAAATGTGATGCAACTATATTTTATAAACTTCCTGCCATGTATATTATATTTTATTTTAATTTCCAGTGGCAAATACTTCTGTTTTCTGTCTTGAATAAACTTTTAAAACATATGCCTTTTTTATAGGCTTACTTATGGCATAATCCAGGTGAATGGGTGTTTTATGGTGAGAAAGAAAGAATCTGTTTCATAAAGCCATAAAATAAACATAGTGAACTCAATTCCCTCTAAGTTCCTCACAGTCTGTGCATTATTTAGCTTCTGCTGAATAATAAGGCATCCCAAAGCTCAGAGACTTAGAAAAACAAGTAATTGTCTTATTACTCTTCATTCTCTTGATCTTCTGATCTGCTGTTTGGTTTGGGTTGTGATAATCTAATAGTGCTAATCCACTATTGCTTCATGGAATCAGTTGTCTATTGGTTTAACTGTGGACTGTATGAAATAAGATTACTTAAACCAGGCCTGTCGGTGAATCCCAGAGATCCAACCCAGAAATTAGATAAAAGTAAGTTTCTTGAGGCTAAAGATTAGAACAACTGCTACATTTTATTGATCAGAGTATCACAAGTCCACCCTCAAACACTCATCAGAAGAAAAACAGCTGTCCAGGAATTGTGCGTGCATGGCTTTTATTTTGTAGTACTTGATTGTGAGGATGAGGATTCACATGGCAGAGTCACTAAAGCCTAGGCATAATTGCACCCTGATTCTAACTCTGATGAGATGGTGTGCTCTCCTGGCCCTGATTGCAGCTCAACAAATATCACAAGCAAATATTTAATAGTGTAAAGGCTAACTGTTCAATAAACAATCAACATTTCAGTTTTTGTTTTATTTCCTTCTTAAAGCAATGCCTCAAGGTCATCTGCAATCCAATCCTTTGTCTCTCTGTGTGCTTACATGGCACCTGTTCTTTGGTGAATGGAAATGGGCATTGCATATCCTAATACCAGAAAAGTGTATGATATTCTCTTGAATTTTTAAAAAGGGGGCTCATAATATTTGTTTTCATTTCTTTACATTCCCTGTTTTATTTCTTTACATGCAGGTTGGCAAGTCTGAGTTTATGGAAAGTATATAGGAGTGTAAATATTCAGCAAACCCATGCCATCTGTTGGCATACAGAACCTTTGAGTGTGGTTTCCATAATGAATGTTGTATCCCGAAACCATCAAATTAAAATAGAGCATGTCCTTGTTATTCAAATGCAGGAACAACTGCAACAATTTAAAAAGGATGCAACACCTATGTGAAAAATATTAGGTGACTAAGCAATGAAAATACTGTGCTTGTGGGTGTGCACTTGCCTCTTTTAGGCATAATTTAAGCTATTTTTTCATTATATAGTCAATTTTCTAGTTCTGAATGAAAACTTTATATTTTCATGAACTGATTGATTGTCCACAAGTGATCAGCATAAGCAAAATACCACATATTTTCTCCAGTGGTATTGGTAGTCATGCACACAATGTTTCTGAATTTTTTATTTTTCCTTCATAATGATTTCATCATTAAAGCTTCAGAGTTAATGTATTTGCAGAAAAGTTTCCTGCAGCTTAGCAGGTGTACCTTTCAATCAATAAGAGTAATTAGTGTGTGCTCCTCTACAGAGTTCATTGAACCTGTGCACACTCCACAGTCTCACAGTTACTGCAATATCTCTTGCAGTTGAGCCAAAATTCAGAAGCCACAGGGAATGAACAATCTATAGTATTTGAACAAATCTCTGTATTTGAAGGTGTCAGGTCCTCTGTTGAAGCCTAGGCCGGTATCCCAAGCTGTCTGGATTTCCCCATGTTCATCTCAGCACCTGGAAAGAAACTTAAAATGTGGCAGTGAAAGAAATACTCACCCATATACTATTCGTCCACTCTGCCTAAGGAGCTATTCTTTAAACTTTTTACATGGTCTTGGTCTCAGCTTCTATACTGTCATTCTAGAGAATAAACAGGTTTCCTACTAGACCTCCTTCCCTAACTACCTCACACAAGTTTCTGCTGTTTGAGGACAGAAACTTGACCTAATCTACCCCTAGAGATACTGGTGAAGAATAAGAAATAAAAGTAATGTGTCCCACCTGGTCCACACCACTCAGACCCAATATACAGAGGCTTACCTTATATTAATTAAAACTGCTTGGCCATTAGCTCAGGCCTACCACTAACTAGCTCTTACACTTAAACTCAGCCCATTTCTGTGGCTTTACCTGTGTGTCATTGGACGGCAGGCTGGCGTCTCCTGACTGAGCCTTCCTCTTCCCAGAATTTTCCTCGTCTGCTTATCTCGTCTATACTTCCTGCCTGGCTACAGGCCAATTAGCATTTTATTAAACCAGTGTACAAAAGCACTATTCCACAGCAGTAATGGAAATGTTACCAAGGGCAAGAGGCTAAAGAAATGGATCAGTGGGTAAAATACTTGCTACGCAAGCATAAAGACCCAAGTTCAGATCCATAAAATCCACATAAAAGCCAGGCATCTTGGCCCAAATCTGTACCACTTATGTAGGAGAGGCAGAGAAAGGAGAATCTCTAGGGCTTTCTGGGGCTTGCTAGTCCAAACAGCAAGCTCCAGGTCCAGTGAACAATCTGTTCTCAAAAACCAAGATGGAGATGAACGACTCTAAGAGCCGGAGGTGGCAGATGACTGCAGGGACAGCAACACAACAGAACACGACAGGGCAGTTGAACGTAAAAACTCACAGTGATTGCGACGGCAGGCACAAGACCTACATAAGTTCAAACCAGACAGAAATCACAGCAGGGAGCAGGAGGGAGTGGGCACCAAGTCTCCCCCCCCTCCACTAGCTGAGGAGATATTGGGAATTTATAGCTGCAAGGAGGGGGAGGAGCATTTTTCTTTAAAGATGTGACCTCTGGTGTCAGCCACATGCCATTGTAGGCTTCACATCCAAGAGTGTTTGGGTGGCATAAATTGGAATTGATGTATAAGAAAAATAGAAAGAAAGAAAG
>CABHPH010155246.1:0-40748 GCA_902168325.1 Peromyscus nudipes | reverse complement strand
CACAGGCATATGGCACCCCACCTAGCTTATGTGGTGCTGGGCATCAGTCCAGGGCTTCATGAATGCCAGCTAGGCAAGTACTCTACCAACTAAGGAATCGATTATTTTATAACATTCTAGCAATAATATTATTCTTATATTACATGCTAATAAAATATTCATAAATGGCTATGGGTTGACAGCTTGTATTCTTATTTGTGACTTTCATAATCAGGCTAAGCTGAGAGAGTTGAGTGTCATTCCAACTTTTTTGTCCCTGAGTCATTTTATAAAGTGAGGGAATTTTTTTAAAAAATTATTTAAGAGTTTGGAAGGGTTTAATGATAAATGACCTGGTCCCAGATCCTTTGCTTGGGAAACACATTCTTTGCTAATGTTTCTAGTCTCTTCTCTGAGTGTTTTGTCTCCCTGGTTTTCTATTTCTCACCTGGTTTTGGCTTTATTCTTCCTTTCTTCCTTCTTTCCTTTCTTCCTTTCTTCCTTTCTTCCTTTCTTCCTTTCTTCCTTCCTTCCTTTCTTCCTTTCTTCCTTCCTTCCTTTCTTCCTTCCTTCCTTTCTTCCTTCCTTCCTTCCTTCCTTTCTTCCTTTCTTCCTTCCTTCCTGTTTTTGTTTTTTTGTTTTTCGAGACAGGGTCTCTGTGTAGTTTTGGAGCCTTTGCTGGAGCTCGCTCTGTAGACCAGGCTGGCCTCGAACTCACAGAGATCCGCCTGCCTCTGCCTCCCAAGTGCTGGGATTAAAGGTGTGCACCACCACTGCCTGTCAGCTTTATACTTTCTTAATTACTCAGTTCATGAAGCTTTTTCTACTCCGTGCTAATACACCACTTGACCTGGAGGAAATGCCATATGTGACGACTTTGTCTCACTTCCAACCATGGTCCACACTTTAAAAAGTGCTTCACTGGTACATCCATGGTTTCCCCCATCTCTCTTCCCATTCCTCCTCCTCTCTTCTTGGCACTCAGTCCCTCGAATCCCAACCATCTTGACTCTTCCAAAGTCTGACTGCTGTCTCCCCAAGTGGCACAAACACGATGTCTCTTTGAGACTGCTCTGTGTGGAGGCCTAGAAGGTCTCTCCAGGCACAGCGGCAACAGAAGTTTCCTAACATTGGTTTCCTCTGCCTTAAGAGTCACTGTCCTGTGCTGCCTGTGGCCTGTGGTTTTCCAGCTGAGGCAGAAGGGTGGGTCCCGTTCTTTTTACTTCATCCTGCCTGGAAATAGAAGTCATTAAGTCCTCATTCTCAAGGTTAGCAGTGTAGGTCCCTGCTGGAGCTCTGCCCTAACAGACTTAAGGCCCTGGCTCTGATCCCCTGCGCTGAGAGAGGCCGGGGAAAGCCTTCGTTCTTGGGTTTTTCATTAACGTCTCCCTTGATTGCTTGTTCTTCAATTTTTAGTAATTTCTTCTTATGTCAAGGGCAATGCTGGCTATTCTATTTTCTGATCCCTTCTAATGCAAGGCTTTCACGGTTAGGAATGTATTTGCTGGGGTGATGGCTCAATTGATGTTTACTGTGTAAGAGTGGTGACCTGAGTTTGGTACCCAGAACCCATATAAAAAAAGCCAGGTGTGGTGGCATGCTTGTAATCCCAGTACTCGGGAGATGGGGACAGGCAGATTTGTGGGTCTGGCTAGCGACTTGGCAAGCTCCAAGACAGTCAGAGACCCTGTCTCAGACATGCGGATGGTGCCTGAGGAATGACACCCGAGGTTGTCTTCTGTACTCCACCTACATGCACACATATGTGAGTGTGCACCCACAAACACCTGCACACTCACAGAAACATGCACACAGATATACACATACGAAGAACACATTTGTGTGGACTTCATGAATGATTGCCCAACTAACCAATTATATCCTTGCACCAAAATACTCTATGATATGGCTCTGCTTCCTCCTGGCATGTAGTACGCCAGAAAATTCTAAGAGGCTGCCCTTATTTACTTTGAGGACAGCATACTTCCTCATGAACAATTACGATTATTTTATTTCATTTTTTCCATTTATCCATTTGTGTGTGCTTGTACATGGATGGAGTCTATGTGGTGGTAGAGGGTAACTTTCGGGAGTCAAGTCTCTCTTTCCACCATGTGGGTCCTGGGGATTGAACTCAGGTCAACAGGCTTGGCAGCAATTGCCTTTACCTGCTGAGCCATCTTGTTAGCCCTTGTTTGTTCCCTACCCTCACAAAGGAGATTTGCCATGCTTTATCCAGGTTTGAATCATTTTTCCCTGGGTCTAGGTTTGCTTGGAGCACAAAGAATGTTTTAAACCTGTAGTATTCTTCAGTCTCGTTTTGTTTTTCCTTTATGGCAATTGTACACTTCTGCTGCGTTTTCTCTGCTCGAACCCTTTGAAACACCTACACTTTTCGGTGCCACAGATCCAATTCTCTTCCCTATTTATCTTGTCTCCATTTCCTTCACTTTCATCTCATTGTCCCTTTATTCTGAATTCAGGGAAATGTCCACGCTCGCCCTCCCGTGCTCACTCAGGTTTTTTTATTTTTTATTTTTTATTTTTTTGAGGAGTCAGGTTTATTCTCTTTCACTCACAATGTGAATTTGAATGCTGCTTTCAACTTCTTTCCTTGCAACTTTCCCAGATCCCACCTAGCTCCATGGGTTCCCGTTTGTCTCTGAAACGTCCCTTTATTTTTTCCCATTTAATTTTCTTCCTCTATCTCAGCCTTTTTTCTTTTTATTGATTTTTTTGTTCCTGCTTCACAGAGATTATGATTACTCATACCTTACTGAGGATGCCGCATAACTTCGGCCACTCTGCCATTTACTGCAGGAACGAATTACCTTCTTTCTGCGATGTCATCTTCTGGGTTTTGAAAATGCTGCCACCTCTTCCTTGTGTTTAAATGTTTTTCAAAATTAAAAAAAAAACATTGTTTTTTAGTTTTTCCCACCTTATATTTTAAATTAAAAAATGCTGGCAAAACACATATAACATAAAATTTATCATTGTAACTATTTATTTTAACTATTTTAAATTGTTAAAACTATTTTAAATTGTTATGTATACCTGCATGTGAGTACCAGTGCTGAGGGAGGTCAGAGGGGTTGGATCCGCTGGAGCTGGAGCTACAGGAGCTGTGAGCAGACATGGGTACTGGGAACCAAACTAGGGTTCTCTGCAAGAGCGTTACTTGCTCTTAACCATGAGTCATCTCTTTGATCTGCTTAACTATTTTTTAAGTGTACAGGTTTAGTGTGTAGTGAGATGCTCAGCAGGTAAAGGCACTTGCCACCAAGCCTGGCGACCTGTGCTCTATCCTCAGGATGCCTAGTAGAAGGAGAGAACTGACTCTGACGGATTGTCCTCTGACCTCTACACGTGCATCATGGTACACTCACACAACACATGTAATTTTAAAATTAAAAAAGAATTTCCTTCCGCTTTAAGGTTTAATAATAGTCCAGTGTGCATTTAGAATTAACTTGTCTGTTCATTTACCTACTGATGGATTTTGGGATGTTGGCTACAGGCACAGTGAGCCTGTAAATACAAGTGTACACATCGCTTGGAGTCCCTGCTTTGGTTCTTCTCTTTGAAGAGGAACCCCCTTCCCATCTAATGTAGTATTTGTCACCATGGAAGTGACGGGAATTTTCTATGGTTTCATTCACTCTCCTTTCTGAGAAAGCTCAGCCTGCTCTTCAGATGCAGAAGAAGGAAGGGCAGCTGTACACACTGGCTACTTCAGAAAGCTTAGGTAGGGGCATGGCTTCCCAGTTTCCTGGATTTTGACTCATAGACATCTAGGGAAGGAGAAGATGTATTTCTATCTTCTAGCTACACCAGCTGGGCTGTTGGGTTTCACAAGGCAAAGCCGAGGGAGCTCCTCACCATGAGCTCTCTGCCCAGTTCTGCTGACCCAGGGCTAACAGAGAGCCAAGATTCTGGGTTAGTGCTGCTTTTGGTTCAGGTTTTAGTTATAGGCACATTCCAGTGTATGTGTGTGTGTGTGTGTGTGTGTGTGTGTGTGTGTGTGTGTGTGTGCATATGTGTGTGTATATGTGTGTGTATGTGTGTGTGTGTATGTGTGTGTGTATATGTGTGTGTGTGTGTGTGGTGCACGCGCATGTGTGTGCATGTGTATGTGTGTATATGTGTGTGTGCATGTGTATGTGTGTGTATATGTGTGTGTGTATGTATGTGTGTGTGTGTTTCTTTTTTCCATACCTTGGTAGGTATTTTGGTGACAGATGTGCACTGGTTCTGTTCCCCTGTTTTAATGAATGCAGCTTGAGCTGAACGTGCCTCATTTGTTGGCCTCATTTCCTCTTCAGGCAGGAGGAGAGGAACTGTGGCCAGTCTCCCTGTTTGTGGATAGATGTGGCTGAAGGTCCTTGGGGTCAGTCAGGCAGGACTGTGGAGAGGCTGAGTATAAGAAAGGATGACACCTGGTGGACTCTAAAAGACACCTTAAGCAAAGATTTTTTTTGTTTTTTGTTTTTTTTGTTGTTGTTTTTTGTTTTTTGAGACAGGGTTTCTCTGTGTAGCTTTGCGCCTTTCCTGGAAGTCACTCTATAGCCCAGACTGGCCTCGAACTCACAGAGATCCGCCTGCCTCTGCCTCCCGAGTGCTGGGATTAAAGGCATGCGCCACCACCGCCTGGCCTTAAGCAAAGATTTGAAGCGACAGGGCAAAACAGTTTTAAAAGGCCACATCTCTGGAAGCTCGAGGATGAATGACTATGGATTCTGGGGTGGGAGTATGTACAGAGAGGCATATTTGCAGCTGAAGTGGAGAATGAGAGAATGAGAAATGAAGCTGATGAGTCAATTCAGGGCTGACCTCGAGAGGCTGTAGGTGACAGGAAGCCATGGACGATGTTGAGCAAGAGAAAAACAAGATCAACATGGCGACAGTCCTCTAGTCTGTATGACTGAGAGATGGATAGATGGGTGATGGATGGGTGATGGATGGATGGATGGATGGATGGATGGATGAATAGGAGACAGGGAAGTCAAGGAAGATGGGGTTAAAATCAAGCAGGTGCAACCTCTCCAGTCCTCATAGAATTCACCAGGGAGGAGAAAACAGGCTATTGGAAGGCCTGGAACCCTGGCTAGGAAAGCCAGAACTAATATGGATTTTTACCTTTTCTTCTTCTCTTGCTTCTTCCTCTAGAAATGTTAAGATGTGGTTTGTAGCTAGGTGGTGGTGGTGCACACCTTTAATCCCAGCACTTGGGAGGCAGAGGCAGATGAATCTCTGAGTTTGAGGCCAATCTGGTCTACTGAGTGAGTTCTAGGACAGCCAGGGCTACACAGAGAAACCCTGTCTCAAATTTAAAAAAAAAAAAAGAAAGAAAAAGAAAAGAAAAGAAAGAAAGAGAGGGAGAGAGAAAGAAAGAAAGAAAGAGAAAGAGAAAGAAAGAAAGAAAGAACAAAAGAAAGAAAGAAAGAAAGAAAGAAAGAAAGAAAAAGATTAAAAAATGTGATGGTTTGGTTTTATTCCCCCTTGTACCTATTACTACAGAGCCTGCTAATAATATCTTTAAAACACTGGGCTGTCGCTCATCTTCTCTAAACCCTGACATCACTGTCCCCATGTTTGGAGAGGCAAGTTGGGGAAAACCCCCATTTACTTTCCTCCTCCACCAACCACAGCGGCCTTTGCCAAGGGCAGGCACCAGGCCCAAGCGACCACAGGACTCAGCTCCCAAACACATCTCAGACGGCCAGGCAGGTCCCCAGAAACCAGCCTGGAGTTTGGAATCCAATGGTTGGAGGATGCGGAGGGGGTGTGTGGTGGGGGGAAGAGATGGGATAGCTTTTTTACAGTCCCCACCCCCGGATTCCGGGATTGTCACCCACAAAGCTGGCCTTCTGCCCAGATCTGTAGGTCCATGTCTTCAGGGGAAGCTCACGAAGGCTACGGAGTCTCCTCCTGCCTTCCTCCTGTAGGGCATGTAATTATTTTTATATATTGCTGCCGAATAGAACACAAGGAACGGCTTGCAAGAAACGCTCAGGTAGCGGCCTTTGATGTACACAAAGGAAGCGGCTGCTCTGCCTCCTGGGGCTTTTGTACACCCATCAATTCCCCTGACAGATGGAGGGGAAGGGTGGCTTGGGCATTAGCATGGCTTGGAGAACGAGTTGGAATTGCCTTCATGTTAATATCCTACTTTTGATCTATTGGAAGGCTGTCAGTGAGAGGGAAAGCGTCTCACTAGGTGATATAAATCAGACCTGATGAAATCGCTCTGCTCCAGCAAATTCAGCCCTTCCTCGTGTGGGGCAAGGGAGAGAAAAGCCTCCCTGCTCCTCCAGTCACTGCTGGGAACACATAGCAATTCAGGGCTCCTTCCACTTCCACTTACCCCGCTCCCTGCAGGTTCTCAGCTCAAGTTCCTGGTGGATCAGGTGGCCTCCTCTCTGCTCCTCAATCCCTGTCTCCCTGGGACCCATCCTCTAGGAATGATCCCAGCTCCAGATCTCCAGAGGTTAGTCTGAGGAGGCTTCTGTATGGGTGTGCTCTCTGTGAGGTCCTGAGGTTAGGTTCCAGATATGGAGGTCATGGATGGGAGCCATGGGAGAGGACCCAAATGTTGGGTGTCTTCAAGAAATGGCTCTTGGAACCCAAGCTTTTCCTGGGATCCTGCCAGCAACAGGAGCAGGCAGAAGGGAGCAGTGGACTCAGAATAGTAGACTCATACATAGCCCATCATCTTCTTGGTTCTGACATATCTTCATTCTGTGACTTTGACCGAGTCACTTGGTCCCTCAGAGATCCCTGGTTAAACAGGGTCGCTTCCAGCTCTCATTTCTGTGACTCTGGTCCCTTCCTAACAAGCAGTTCTCTGGATGGTGCTGGAAGTGCTCCTAACTTCCCTTTCTTGCTTTGCTAGAGATGGAACCTAGGGAACTGAGTGCCGGAGGCAGCTGCTCTATCTGGGTGGTCTTTGGCACTCAGCCCCAGTGCTGAACTTGACCAATAAAGAGCATGTACTTGGGGGCATAGGGGTGCAGTGGTAGAGCACTTGGCTAGCCTGCTCAAGGCCCTGGCTTCAATCTCCAGTATTCTGCCCCCCTCACAACCCACTGTGGAGAGGTTCAGGGAATGAGGTGACATAGTTCCTCTTCCTAGGACATTTCCTAGTGGAGAGAAAAAAAAAATTGAAGTAGGCGCTGAGGTAAAGACACTTGGAGATCCAAAGTTGGTCTTCTTCCACGTTGATTGACATCCCTCCCAGCTCCCCGGGTCTCTGGCCTCCCTTCATTCCATGTCTGGGTCTCATTTTCAGAAACTTCCCTCAAGAAGCTGTTCCCCACTAAAAGGTTACCAAATAATACTTGCCAGGTTTTTAAAACAATAGCAGGCAGATTTTACACTGTAAAAAGGGAATACTGTCCAAATGGTAGGACTTCAGTCATCTTGAGATGCTTATAGGGTGGGGGGTGGAGTTGGCCGCCTGAGTCTCGGCATCACATCGTATGCTTGTATACTGGCCTGCTCAACAAGCCCCTGTCTTGGGACACAGGGACAGAATAAGGAAGATTTTGTCCAAAGAAGGCTTAGACTCCTTGTAGGGTACATCCCCAAGAACCCTTCTTCTTGGGCTCACACTGTCCAGGTGAAGAAACTGAACCTAGGGAGAAGAGAGGAATATGCTGGAAGTCACAGAGCTCCGTGTCTCAAAGGAACAAGACCCCAGCAGTCACCACCTGAGCTGCATTCCTCATTTCAACCTTCCCCGTCCCTATAGTTAAAAAGCAGGTACACCACACCCCCAAGACCAGCACATGCTCCTTCCCGCTGCCTCTCCATCTTCTCTCGGCTCCCCCTCTCTGCCTCACACAGCAGCTTCTGCTCCTGTTCATATAACAGGTTGTTTCTCCTCTCCCATGGCGGGCTTTGGCCAGATGTCTGTACCTCTTCCCACTGCCGGACATTCTGCCCTTTTTACTTGAAGGGATTTCAGTTATCCTTAAGGTTCACTATGAATGTCACTCTCTCGCTTCTTTCGGGAAGCCTGGCCTACCTTCCCTGTCCTAATGATCACACCAATCACTCTGTTGCCATCTTCAGACACGCCCCCCTCTTCTCCAGGACGTGGACACACTTACACTGCCTCACGAGCGGTTGCTTATGTGTTCACTTACGTGCTATGAGTTCCCCAAAAAGTTAGAACCAAATCTCATCTGTCACCATGACCCTGATGTCTCACACAGAACCTAATTTCTCAGGCCGACAGTCTGACAGCCATCGGCTTCCGGTGTCAATAAAGCATGAAATAGAGCAAAAACTTGGATTCGTGTGACTCAGATTTGAAGTAGTCAACAGCCCCGGGTGCCTCGAAGCTATTGTGTTGGACAGCACCATTCCACAGCTACAGAATGTTCTAGTCAACAGTTCTTTCCTAGACACCGGGGCACTTGGCCACCAGCATGAAGAGAGGAAGGTCTAGGGAGTATTTCATTGCCTAGGCCACATGTGCATTGGTACCTGGCATGGAGAAGATGTTGGACGGGGAACTCTCTGGGTGTGGAGCCCTATCGCATGTTCTAGGCTTGGTTACTATTTCTAGAACCCATATTCTGCCTGGTCTTTATTTGGAAAAGGCTCCAAGTGGCACTCCCCGAGGGCCTGCGCTGGGACTGCCCTCCTGAGCTGAGACACCGGGTAGGGCCTTTCAGGACAAGCTCTGACGCTCGCACCTGCACCAAGGAAGACTTGCCAGTAGCCTGGATTGCATGGTAGTCCCTTGAAGATGAAGGGCTCTGCTTCAAGGGTTGCCCAGCTCTACCCTTGGACAGAGATAAGAGGCACTTGCTGAGGACAAGGTGGGCTTCCCCGCCCCCGCCCCCGCCCCCAGCCCAGGGTTAACATCACACCTTGGGTAATCTTCCTCCACCCCCCCTTCTTATCTGCTGCCTCCTGCCCTTTCTGGCTTCTGCCGCCTCCTCTCTGGCTTCCTCTCACACACTCGCAAATGTTGACTCTTCCCCAAGTGCCTTCCCTGCTCTGGACATTTGCTCCTGCTGTTCTTGCTGCCTCGAATGCTCTTTCTCTAAAACCTCACCTTCAGAAAATCCCTAGCCCTGCCTTGGGAGCTGGTTTAAATGCCACCTCCTCTGTGAGGCTTTCCTGGATTTCTCACCGGCAAAATAAGATTGGACCCTGGCTCTGGCTCCAAGAGTGTTTTCTACAAGCTAGATCAAAGAACGTGTAGCTATGGATTTAAAGCCAGAGGCTTTGGAATCAGACCAACGGCTTCCCCTCCCTGAGCCTCTTTCACTGTATGCAAAGGGCTGGGGTAAAGATTAAGTAGGAAAGTATGTGTACACCGCTCACTACACCTGCCAGTCAGCTCACCCTCACTCCACATTAGTGTTAGCCAGGCCTAGAGAGTCTCAGTAAACAATAAAGTAAACAGGCCGAGAGGCTCTGTGGTGGGGAGATTCTGTGTTACTCAAAGTTGACTCCCAGAGCTGAGCACAACACCAGCATAAAAGGATTGTTGAGTTTAGTCCATCGGTTGGATGCTGTCTGTAATGAGGGGTATTTGAGGCAACCTGACAGTCAGCAGGGGTACCACCAGGGCAGCAGAGCTTTATGGAGGTCTTTCTGACAGAAGAGCTTTGGAGTGGGGTCGGTATTGTAGGCCAAGACACTCGAGTGCCGGTACCTAAACTGCCTGAGTCAGGTACAGTCCTGGTCCTCGGATAGATAGTCCTAATGCCAAGCAGGGCCGGGGCATGCCATGCACAGACAGCCCACACCCATGCCATGGGAGCCCCATGGCCTCTATGCAGAAGCTGGCAACTGGTACAGAGGCCAGTGCTGGGGCGGGAGCCAGGGGCCCTTGCTGCCTGTGAAGGCCTGGGGCTCCTCCTTGCTGCTCTACAGGTGCCAGCCTGCTTCTTCTGGAACCCTTACCTTCCCTGGCAGGCTCTTGGTCAGGGCTGTTGGTCCCTCCAGGCAATCAACGGCTCCTATGTAGGATATTTTCTCCGCAGGATAACCATTTCCATAGTGCCCGCCCCCACTCTCTCTTCCCCATCCTCCCCCTTCTCCCCCACCAGAGCCTAAGGAGCCTCCACTCTGTTTGCCCTCCTCCCTCCCTTCTCCAGCCCACCACTGAAAGTCTGTGCCTCTCTTGAGCTGGAGAGAGGGTTTAGAGATGAAAACCTAGGCCTGGGTGTGCCCCACAGCAAGCAACAACTGCTCGAACCTTCCTTGTCCTCAGGGTCTCTCCCCTCCTGTTTCTTCCTTCTCTTCACAGTTCCAATTAGGAAACGAGAAGAGAAATGGCCCACATTTCGTGGCTCAGTTTTGAGCAAAGTTTAGTGCTGTTTTTACCTTTTTTTTTTTTTAAATGGTGTGTGGGGGGGGGGGGGGTCTGGGCCCTCATATTCCAGACTGGCCTGGAACTCACTAGATAGTCTGGGCTGGTCCAATACTTTCAATCCTATTTCTACCTCCCAAGTGCTGAGAACGCATGTACGACTCAGCATCCTCAGGACTGTCTTGAAATTCTTAATGATTCTTCAACAAGGATGTCACATACTCATTTTGCATTGGGTCTTGGAAATTATGCAGCTGGCCTTGAGGGTCAGAGAGGTGGATGTCTCTGAAGAGAGAAAGGGCAGCCAGGTTCCAATCAGTTTGGACTCAGAAAGCAAGAACAACAGCCAGGCACCGAACTTGGAGCTTCTAAGGCCCCTGCGCCTCTTAAAAGAATCCCTGGCAGGGGCTGGAGAGGTGGCTCAGGGCTTAAGAGCCCTGGCTGCTCTTGCAGAGGACCCAGGTTAAGTTCCCAACACCTACATGATGGTTCACAGCCACCTATCACTCGAGTTCCAGGGATCCGATGCCCTCTTCTGACCTCTGTTGACACTGCATGCACACGATGAACACACATGCAAAACCCTCATATACATGTAAAACATTGATAAATCTATGCAAATCTCTGGTGAGTTAGCCAGTGGCCCATGGAGGAAAAAGTTCCAGAAAGCTTCTCTTATACCAATCTACTCCTCTGTGTCTGTAAAAGCCTCTGGTTTCCTACAGCTGAGAGACATATCTTTGTCTTCTTGTCACACTTTTTGTCTGCCTGTCTGTCTGTCCATCCGTTCATCCACCCACCCATCCATCCATCCATCCATCCATCCATCCATCCATCCATCCATCCACCTACCTACCTGTCTATTTTTGTTTATTTGAGACAAGGTCTTTAGTAATCCAGGCTGACCTCAAACTATGTAGCTGAGAATTAACTTGAACCTTCCTGCATCCACTTCTGGAGCACTGGGATTATAGGTGTGCACTACCACGAGTTTTATGTGGTGTTGGGGACTGAACCCAGGGCTTTGCACGTGCTAGGGAAGTGCTCTACGAACAGCTACATCCCAAGCCCCTCTCATCACTTTGGGGGAGTCAGACTAGAAGAGCAGAAAGAAGCCCTGAATTTGAGTTCCAGACCTGATGCTCCCTTTGGCATTTCCCTTGATAGGGTATCAAGATCCTGGTGTGACGTGAGTGAGGCGAGCGTCCTGCGGTTACTCATATAATGTGGTTCTGAGTTTACACAGTTCGCCGTCCCGGTCACCCTTTGTGGACTGTTTCCTGCTGTCTAATCTGGAACTCTTCTGCTACAACCTACCCCATTTTAGGTCCTCCACTCCTGTTGGTCGTGGGACAGCCATGCCCCCTTCTCCGTGAGAAGTCCTAGAGCTAGACCCTCTCCCACTACTTGTTGCCTGTACCTCAGCAGGAGACTGGGGGAGTAGGAAGAGCAGCAGAGCCCTGGAGATGTTAGGCTGTTTCCCCAAAGCCCAGGCAAGCCCCAACTGGCCTGCCAGGGCCCTGCTAATCTGCCCTATCACCGCAGGGAAGAATTCTAATCGGAAAGCACTGGAGGGACCGGGCCCACGTGGGGGAGAGGCGCGCTGTTGATTTTATTCCAGCGCTTAATTGGTATAATTGCTGTCTTCCGCCTGCCAAACCAGAGTCGGGGTTGGCTCTCCCACCTGCGGGCGGGCGGGAGCAGCTCTGAAAGTTCTTAGTCCCCAGAGGGAGGTTCTGCTGGCTGTACAGAAGCCCCCATTAGCCCCTTTCACTCCCAGATGGCAGGGAAGCCCACTTACTCCAGAGGACTAGGCACCCCAAGGGAGCCTGAACCCTGCCTCAAAGTGGCTGGAAGGGTTTCTGCAGAAAGCACCCATCTTAAGAAGGAACCAGGTGGGGAAAGAGTGGGAGTGATTTCTCAGCAGCAGGGTGCCGACCCTTGCAAGTCTCTAGGACACAGGCGATCCTGGGGTAGGTGGGGGTGGGGTGGGGTGCGGAGATTAGGGCTGTCTCCCTTACACCTCCGGATGCCTTGAGTTACTCGAACACAACACCCAACACCGTGTCTCATTCTCGCAACCAAAGCCTCCAAGACCTAGCGTTGCCAAGTGCCCTGTTCTTCCCGGGGGGTCCGCAGGGCAGCCCTAGATAGACTATCTGTTAAAATCGTAGAAGAAAAGGGAGGACAGAGGACATCAGTGCCACACACAGGCTGAAAGGAGGGACGTGTGGCTGCATCTAATAGCTAACCCCCCACTCTCCATACAGGATCAGAGTTGCCAGAAAAAACTCAAATATTTTTCCAGATTTATCTTATTGGGGGCTCAGTGGTTAAAAGCATATTACTCTTGAAGAGGATCCAGGTTTCGTTCCCAGCTTCCACACGGTTTACAACCATTCCTAACTCCAAATTCAGGGGTCCTGATGCCCTCTTCTGACCTCCATGGGCACCAGGCATGCATGCAATACACATACATACATGCATGCAGGCAAAACACTCATACACATAAATAAATCTAAAATTAAAAAAGATTTATTTTATTTTCATTTTAAAATGACATGTATGTGTATGTGACTTGTGTGGTTGTGTGCACGTGAGTGTAGGTGCCTACAGAGGCCAGAGTCATCAGACCCCTTTAAAGCTGGACTTACAGACAGTTGTGAGCTGCCTGACATGGGTGTTGGGAACCAAATTCAGGCCCTCTGTAAGAGCAGGACATACTTTTAACCACTGTACCATCTCTATACCCCCTAAAATAAACCCTTGCCAGGGACATACTTACACTAAAAAGTTAACCTTCCTTTATCTGATATTTAAATTTTACTGGGCATGGTCTTAAATATTTTGTGGGACATACTTTTTGCTAACATTTTTCATTTACATGAAATTCAGATTTAACTGGATAGCACATATGTTGTTATTGTTGTTGTGAGACAGGGTCTCACTTTGATGTAGCCCAAGCTGGCCTCGAACTCTTGATCCTCCTGCCTCTGTCTCTAGGTGTGTGTATTTCAGGTGTACACCACCATACCCAGCAGGCAGTGTGTGTTTGAATTCACTATACCCAACACCACTGCCCTGGGTCTGCTCCATCACAGAGCACGCCTTTAATCCCAGCACTGGGTTGTGGGGGGGGGGGGAGGCAGAAGCAGGCAGATCTCTGAGTTCTACAAAGTGAATTCCAGGACAGCAAGGACTAAACAGAGAAACCCTGTCTTGAAAAAAAAAATTAGTATATATTAACTGTATAAAATAGTCAGTCTCATCTTGATTCTAAAGCAAAAAAAGCCATGTTCTTCCTTGGCTTAAAAAGGAGGAGAGTGGATCTGAAGGAGAGGGGAGGTGAGGGGAGCTGGAAGGAGTGGAGGGAGGGGAGGCTGTGGTCGGGATGTAATGTATAAGAGAAGAAAAAAAACCCTGAAAACAGAAACAAAAGAACACCCCTTCAGTGGCTCCCCTTTCCTATAACATGGCATTGTTTTGAGGCCCCTGGGACCCCACCAGGCACCTCTCCCCTTCTTGTCTACTTTTCTTCTGGAAGCCCTGCATCGCTGCAGGTCTCCTGCAGCACTTTATTCCATAATTCCCACATGCTGTTCCCTCTGCTTGGCATGCTCGTCCTTCCTCACTGGGCTGATGTTACTTGGCTGCCAGGTCTCCACACCAGTGCCACTTTCTCCTGGAGGCCTTCCCCGATGCCCTGGACTGGGCGTCACAATGCTGCACTGTGACTATTAACCCGACTTTCCTAATGAGGGCTTTATACTGGAGTGGCTTCTTCCTCAAGGCGCCCAGTGGCTTCTCCTAATGTGGTGGTTCCCACATCTGTTTGTGTCTGTATATGACATCTTCAGAGACGAGTCCCAGCCCCATCCCAGTGCATCTGGGCTCTTCCAGCAAGGGGCGAGCCTATGTTTTAATAAGGTTCCCTATAGTCAGACCCATTACAGGAATGGTGGCCACCACTGGACAATCATGTTTGCAGTGATAGGCCTTATGAACAGAGGGCATTCACTGTAGAGATTTTTGGCCTCATCAGGATATTTTAAAAATTAACTAAGTTTTAATTAGTGGATAAAACAATGAGTTTATTGTGATGTTTTCATACATGCATATCATTGTATTCTGTCATATTTACCCATCCTGCACTACTGTCCTCTGAACCTCCTGCCCACTCCTCTCAGTAATCTCACCTTCTTCTTCCAATAAAAGGCTTGTTTTTTTTATGTGAGTGAGTGTTTCCTTGTATAGACACATTGACTGCACCACATACATGCAGGGCCTTTGGAGGCCAGAAGGGGGCATCAGATCCCCTGGAACTGGAGTTACAGACGGTTGTGAACTACCATGTGGGTGCCAGGAACTGAACCCAGGCCCTCTGTAAGAACAAGTGCTCTTAACTGCTGAGCCATCTCTCCTGCCCCGCTTTAATGCCATATAAGCATATAATATGTATAGATGCATAATTGTAACTATGTTCTGCACGAGAAAAAATAGGCAATGATTGTTCTTCTCCCCTCCCCCATCACCCTCTCTTGTTTCTGTCCTCCCCCGATTTATGCCTCTTCATCTAACCACACATAATATTCCTTCTACTTTTATATCACATTGTATACATATCTACATATATATATGTGTATGTATATAGATATATATGCACTTTGCTAACTTATTTTTTGCAGCCTTGAGCATATGAAAGTATCCTGCCATTGAGCTATATCCCCAGTCTATACATGTTACATATTTAATCAAGATTCCATAGACAACAGAAAACTTTTATATGGCATTTGTCTTTCTGAGTCCCATAACATAATCCTCATATATATTTCACTGCCACGCATAACTTTATCTTCCTTTATGGGTAAATACATTTCCATTGTCTGTACCATGCTTTTTCCCGTTCTCCTGCCAATGGGCCTCTAGTTCCTTATCTTGGCTATTGTAAATAGTACAGGAAGAAGCACAGATGTTCAAGTACCCCCCGCAAGGCTATGCTTGATGTGGTGGTGGTGGTGGTGGTGGGGGTCTTTCCCAATTGCAGCCTTCAGAGTGTGTCCTAGTCATTTTGTCCTTATACCCAAAGGCTGTGTGTCAGCCTGTCCATCATAGTCCCCTTGATGCCAAGCTGGGAACTTTCTCCCAGGGATGCATGAGACTGTCAGGGACAGTGCTGTTAAAGTAACTCAGGCAAGGGACAGAAGCACCGCTGACCCTTCTCAAGCAGGCTTGTGCTGTCGGCATAAAAGCAAACCTCTTCTTCCCAGTCTTCCAGTCAAACAATTCTCCCTTGAGTTTAGAACTGTGGACTTCAAGCTTTGTGCACAAGACCTAGGATTTCCACAATGTGGGTACCAGAGGTCTGTGTGGGAGCGGCTGAGAGCTAAGACCCCTTCAAGACAACAAAGTCTAAGCATAAGTCCAAGAGCTTGTCACAGATCGGCTTGTCTTTGCTGCATGGGACCAGCTGTACAGGAGAACAGAGTTTCGGTATAAGGCCCAGACTAGGAGGCAGAAACAGTAGCATCTCGCAGCTTGGGCACACCTGGGAAAAGCCAAGCTGGGAATTCTGTCCATTTTGCTGAGCTACTGAGATTTCTAGGGATCATATCAAATGTTTTGTGCCCTGGAATCTCTGTGCACATAGCCACCCATCCTTGGTTTATCTGTTCTGAGAAGCAGCAAATGAAGGGTGACTTACTCACTGTTCTATAGCCGTGAAGAAACTCTGACCAATGCAACTGTTAGAGGAGAAAGCATTTAACTGGGGCCTGGCTTACAGTTTCAGAGGTTTAGGGCATTGCCATCATGGCAGGGAGTGTGGCAGCATGCAGGCAGGTGCTGGGGCAGTAGCTGAGAGCTAAATTCTGGTCTGTAGGCAGAGAGAGAGAGAGAGAGGGAGAGAAAGAGAGAGAGAGAGAGGGAGAGAAAGAGAGAGAGAGAGAGTGGGAGAGAAAGAGAAAGAGAGAGAGAGAGAGAGAGAGAGAGAGAGAGAGAGAGAGACTCTGGACTTGATGTGGGCTTTTGAAACCTCCAAGCCCACCTCCAGTGACACACTTCCTTAAAGTCAGACCACTTAATCCTTCTAATCCTTTCAAATAGTGCCGCTCCCTGATGACTAAGCATTCAGATATATGAGCCTATGGGGGCCATTCTTATACAAATCATCACAAAGGGTTTTGCCTGTGGCATGCTTGGACCTTCCATGGGGGAGTCCCAGGGCTTTGGCAGGAGCCATATGAAATTAGAAGGTCTTTGAAGGGTTAAGGAACAGGCAGAGAATGGCTTGCACCTTTGGGGAGGCATTTTTCTTTGGTTATGTGTAGAATGTGGAGATTTTCCCTTTGCCAGTGCAGGGGGCAAGTCCATTATATGATCCTTGGGGTGGACAGGGTTGGGGAAAATGTTATACTCAGGGCAGGGGAGCTAAGGATGCAGGGGAAATACTGGTCATCACAGATGGGCAATGGTTTCTATGTTGGATCTGAAAGGAGCAGTTGGAGTCATAAATAGAAATGCCATAAAGAATCAAGAGTTGGTGGTTTGGGATACGGGAATTTGAAAAGGTGGGATACATGGTAAGTGGTACTTCAGAGTGCCAGTTGGCTTTCCAAGGCCAGTTCGTCTTACAGGCTGATCTACAACCTGCACTGGACTGATCCTTCTCCATCCTCTTTTCCTTGCATCAGGCGCCTAGATGCCAACCTCATCTCCCTGGTCCCCGAGAGGAGCTTTGAGGGGCTGTCCTCTCTCCGCCACCTCTGGCTGGATGACAACGCACTCACTGAGATCCCTGTCAGAGCCCTCAACAACCTTCCTGCCCTACAGGCCATGACCCTGGCTCTCAACCACATCCGCCGCATCCCCGACTATGCCTTCCAGAACCTCACCAGTCTTGTGGTGCTGTGAGTACTGTTTTGGTCCCCACCACCTGTGGGGACGGGAAGCTGCACATTTCCTCCAGTTGGGTCAAGAGCTTTGCTCTTCTTTGCATGTGGTCGAATCTTCTCGCTTCAGTCTCTTCTCTGTGGACAAGATGAATATGACCATTGCTTGTTGACTCTATAGTACGGTCTCCAAGCCAGATGACATTAAGCTTATAGAAGTACTCTGAGGATCACTAAAGGGACTAAGCATTATTATAGTCAGAAAACAGAAATATTTTGTTCTTTTATTTTCTCACTGTACAAGAATAATAACCATTCCATGCTAATTGGAAATGTAAGTCAAGACTTTCTTAAGTAATTCCTACCACATTTGACAATCAAAAGGTGCAGTCATATGCTTTGGCATAGGGATAGAATAAATCCATCTCATTTTGCAGGCCTAAAGAAGCAGGAAAGGCCATCACGTGTAATTAGATGTCAAAGCCCCAGCAGGGTAATTACCTGGGAGATAGCATCCCTGGCAGGGAGAGGGGCTGGGGTTAACCCTGCCTTCCTAGTGGGAACTTTACAGTGCAAATTAGCTCCTAGCTAATTGCTATGAATGATTGGTAAGTTCATGGTCTAATTACTAAGGGCTTGGAGGTCATGTGTAATTGCTCTGGGTTACATACTAATTGCTGTAGGAACATGTATGTTAGTGACTCTGCTAAGTGGCAGCATTACCTCCTTTGTTCTTGGAAATCTGGTGTGGTTTAAGGCCAGCGTGAATGGAGGATACTTAGTTCCATGTGAGACATGAAGATGTAGGTAGTGATTTATTTGTCTATTGTCCTGTCTTGGGAACTTAGAAAGTGAACATGAATGTCCCCATGGGAGTACTTCCTTCTACTACAATAGCCGTACCCTCCACCCTTCTGAGAGTCAGTGTGACTGGTTTTAGCTTTGGTGATGTGCCTGTGACCTCACATGGGAATGGGGTCAAGTCTCTATGACAGACAAGATGACTGGAAAAATGAGAACTTTATGATGGGTCCCTGCTACATGGGCAACAGTTTGCATTTACAGAGCCTGTGTGTGTGTGTGTGTGTGTGTGTGTGTGTGTGTGTGTGTGTGTGTGTGCGCGCGCGCACTGAAGGTCACAGAAGGATGAGACAGAGTTGCTGGCCTGGAGAGACTTACAGTCTAGTTTCCTCTGTGAGAAAAGACAACCAAGGCTGTGACATGACTTTTACTGCCTTAGCTGAGGTGGTAAAGACAGAGGGCCACCCAACTATGGGTAAGTAAGAAGAAAGCTTCCCAGGGAAGGCGGGACTGGGCATGGAGAGAGATTGGGATTGGACAATCCAAGAGAACTAGAGCATTAAAGACATGGAGGAGGGGTCAGGCTCTGTCCGCTGATGGTGAACGGGGCCGTCCAGCTGTAGCAGAGAGTCCTTGTACAGAATGTGGGGGTGGGGTGGGGGAGGCTGAAGAGGTATCTTTGGGGAACAGGCAGTGGAAGAACAAAGGCTCTGGCTTCTATCTGCCAGTTGTGGAGGGAAGCTTGCAGGTTCAAGCGAACGTTAAAAGGGGATATTTTAGGACGGTTAAAGGAAAGGATGGATGGGAGCACATGGAGACCAGAGACGGGAAATTATTTCTGAGGCTCTCATGTATCAGAGTTCAGTTTGGGGAGGCAGCAGAAAGGAGGAGTGAGAGGGTGCTCCTGTAGGGGGCACATTGAAGGAAGAATTGATCTATCTCAGAGGTTTTCATGGGGTGGAAGACCATGTTGAGAAGGAGTCATAGATGACTTCAAGGCTTGGTTGGAAGTTAGGAAGCTGGCATGAAATTCAAGCCCAATACAAGGTATGGGGGTCCCACCGAAGGGACAAAGGATTAGAGGAGAGAACCTTGTACAGAGGAGCAAAGCGGAAACAGATCAGGTCCCTTGGCACAGGGTGAGGCTAGAAGCATCACTTCTCTGTCTTTGCTTACTGTGGGAAGGAAAAAGTTTTGAGCTGGAGGTGACGTTGAAGGGTAAAGAAGGCTGGAGGATGTTGTCCCGGGACTTCGAGATGAGCTGTGGGGAAGCCCAGGAGGCAGATAAGGAAGAACAGCCACAAGAGGACGCAAGAAAAAAGTTCGTTCGTTAAAACTGAGGGGTAGGCTATGTGGTGTGCTTGTAATTCCACAATCTGGAAGGCTCCGGCAGGAGGATGGCAAGTTAGAGACCAGCAAGGGTTATATAATGAGACTCCGTCTCAAAACAACAAAACAGAAAACCGCAAGGGGTGGATGAGGGCCCGTCAGGATATAGGCAGGCTGTGTGATGGGAGAGACGAGGCCCTCTCCAACAAAGCCTGCACTCTGGCATTGCTCTGACGTGCACGAACCCTTTCCACATTGGTGGTACTAGAAGAACACTAAGCAGCATGTCTTTAGTAATGGCCGGCATATAATGTTGTAAGCCCCAGCCTCGGTCCCTGGCTGGGCTCCTAGGGGTGCCAGAACTCTAGAGCTGAATGGACAGTTCAAAGGAGAGAGGGAAGGACTGGAGCTAAAGGTCTAGGAAGCTGAGATGGTCTAGACCAGAACTGAAAGGGGAAGCGAGGGTCTGGGAAGCCGATAGAATGACATTTGGTGACATTTGGGATAGAAGGGTGAAGGAAATAGGAAAAATTAAAAAGCCTTGGTTTGAGAAGAGAACTTATTCTCAGAAGCCAAGGGTTGTTTTCCAGAAGATTCCTGAACTGGGGGCAGGGTCTGTCTTCCTTACTGGGACCTGGTGGAACAGATGGGGGGTGGGAGAACAGAGACTCCAAAGACTGGCGGCCCTCCCCACCTAGCTGGATGGCTTTGGTTGAGTGCCCTCACAACTCAGCAACATCTTTGCCAGCCAGCCGGCTTTTTACCCCTCATAAGTGATTTCCCTTTTCTGCCTAAAGATGTTTGTAAATTCTTGAACTTTAACAGCGTAACTCAAATATGCCACAGTGTAGAAAGTTCTGCATCTAATTTTCCTGGAACAATGGATGCCTTTGAGGGGCAGGCTCTGTTCTTTCTTCTAGAGAATTTTTTGTATTATTACATCTTCAGTCTCATGTTCAGGATCCTTTCCTTGAGAGACCTCAGTTGCTGATGTTTCCCCCGACGCCAATCAGTTTTTAACTATTTTAATCTTTGTTTCCCTCTGCCATGTCCACCCTGAGTGTGTCCAGCTTTCTTTGCCTTTCTTTTTCTTTATTTGATTTATAAGCGTGTGTGCCCAAATGTATGGATGTGCCCCATGGGCATGCAGTGCTCACAGAAGCCAGAAGAGGGTGTCAGATCCCCTGAAAGTGGAGTTGCAGGGGCTTTTGAGCTGCCCAGTGTGCGTGATGGGAACTGAATCTGAGTCCTTTGTAAGAACAGCAAGTGCTCTTCACTACTGAGTTATCTCTCCAGCCCTGTGTCCAGTTTTCTGTCTGATACAAGTCAACTTTCACCAATGCATACTCTGTTCCTTGTTTCAAATTGATGAGCTCATATATATTATATAATATAGTATATGATCTATGGTATATATATTATATAATATATATGATATATATATATAAATAATGCAGTTTGGGGCCTTAGCTTTATTACCTTAACCTACAATGTCATTTTTCTTTTCATTTAAATTTTTTTGTCTTTGAAATGTCATTTAGGTTGTTTTGTTGCAGAAGGCTACAATTGTGATCAGTCTCCTTCTATTCGTCATTCATTAATTGTAAATGTTTTTATTTTTTGAGACAGGGTCTCATGTAGTCCAGGCTAGCCTCCAACTCACTGTGTAGCCAAGACTAGCTTTGAACTCCTGATCCTCCTGCCTCTATTTTCAAAGTGCTGGGATTCCAGGTTTTCACCACCACACTCAGCCTTAATTGTATTTTCCTCAGGGCTTGGAACTTTGCTGTCCCTTACAATCCTTTTCCTTTGTCACCCTGTGATTTCTTTCCTCTGGAACCCTCACGAAGCTCTGGTCCAACACATCATCCCTAGGCCCTCTTGGTTGTCCCCTCCAAGCTGTAGTGTGTGGGTTAAGTCCATAGAAGTAGGTTCTGTCCCCTGGTGGGGTGGGCTAGAGAGGCACCATGCTCTGAGGTGGTGGCCTGTCTTGGGTAGACCACCTAGGCTGCTCCCTCTGCCCTGGTGTATTAAGTGCGGCGCTTGCTCCCTCTACCCGAGTGCCCCGGGCTAGAAACTCCGACTTCCTGCTCAGAGAGTGGCCTCAAGCTTTGGTTTTTCTTTCTCTGTCACCTGTTCCCTTTGGAAGACAGAGTAGGGAAGAAAAGCAAGAATATTTGCATGGTTAATTCTCACAAGCTAGGGTTCCTTTTTACGGAGCAATCTCAGGTTTTGTTTTCTTATCAGCTTGTTCTCTGGAGAAAGGACTGATGGAGACTTCCAAACTGTTTGGCCACAGGTCTTCAGTGTTTCTACACAAGGCTGGATGCCTTTCTTGACGTTTTGCTCCTTGTGAGGCTTCAGGTGTCGTGGAGTTTGGTTTGATTATTTTTGATCAATTACATGTGGGCAGAAGGCAATTCTGTCTTACTCTCAGTGAACTATTTACCTTGGGAATCTCTCCCCAAACTTCCCCCTTTTCTACTCACAACTGTGCTTGCCAAGGCCTGCACAGACAGATAGCCCATGCATCCTCCCGCCTCCGTCTGTCTCTGCCTGGAATCCCTTCTCTCTGCTCATGCAGATCGCCTGTCAAGGCCCCGCTGAGGATGGCCACCTCGGCCAGGCCTTCCTTGCTGTCTCAGCCTCACCAGCCTCCCAGTTCTCTCAGCACGACCACAGCTCCCTCCAGTTGTAACAAAGCTTAGCCTGTAATTATATGTTGTCTGCAGTGGTTTGCTGCTGGCTCCTCTATGAACGTCTGGCCACTGAGTCAGGCTGGCTGGGTCCTACGGAGCAGGGCCAGAAAAGAAGCCTCAGATGTGAGCCCCTATGACATCAGGCCTCTCTCCCCGTGCTTAGTCAGAGCTTGCTGTAGCCTTGGCCTGGCCTTTCCTCTTCCCAGTTCCTTCACTAGGAAGGCAAAAAAGGTATCTAACCCGTGGTCGATCCTGCCTTGGCAATTGTGGCTTTAGGAATGGGTCTTGGCAGATTTGCTTGTCCCTGGAGGGAAGGGGTTAGACCACTGAGGTCATTCTGTTTGTCCACTCGGCTACTCTTGCTCCTGTGTACACTCATCTGCCCTGGCTGGCCCTGAGGTTGTGCCACACATTCTGACGTGTCTCTCCTTCCCACGCAGGCATCTCCATAACAACCGCATCCAGCATGTGGGGACCCACAGCTTCGAGGGGCTGCACAATCTGGAGACACTGTGAGTGGGAGATCCTGCTGGAGTCCTAGCCTGCTTGGTGATGACACCTGTGGCTAGAGTGTGGGTGGGTGGGGGGAGGGTGGGCTTAGGAAGGGCCAGCAGGGTGTGATCGGGCCCCAAGCTTGTCACCCATGTGCCCCTCCCGGGACTGACCTCCGAGATGTCGCTCAGTATAAATTCCTTCTCCCTTCAGGTGGGTCCGAGGTGCTCTGCGATGGTTCTGAGTGGCTGAGGAAGTGGGAGTGTGGGGTCCCTGGCAGCAGAGACATCAAATAATGCACAGAAATGAAAACAGCTAGCATAAGTCAGAGGAATTAGGACATGAATCTTGGAGACTGGAAGGCTTGGGGGTAGGGCTGGGACTGACTTGATGGCAGTTTTGATGTCTCCTTAAGGGTGGCTGCTGACAGAAGGGAGAGGCATACCGCAGAATAATGTTGGGACTGTTTGCCAGCTGATCTAACTAGCTAAGTGATTAATGGGGAGATGGCCCGTTCAGCACCTCAGCCCGCCTATAAAAAGCACCCAAGCTGTTGACTCTCAAAAAGCCATATTATTCACACATCATCATCCAGGAATTCAGGGAAGGTCAGAATGCACCCAAGCCCTCCCATCACTTCCTCTGGAGGCCTGCCAGCCCCTGCAGAGTGGGCTGAGTGGGCCCCACTGTGCAAACAATCAGCCGGGCTCCGCAAGAGGGACTGGCCATGCCAGCTGGGGTCTTCAGCTCCCCTGAGGGAACTGGCTGCCACAGCCACCTGGTGCAGGACATGGGGTCGGAGGCTCTGGGAAAGAAGGGCCCCAGGTCACCACAAGTGTGAACCACTGAGGGTGGGGAAAGGCTTAGGACATCAGGAGTTGATCACAGTTCCTCTTGAAGCTCCTTCTCCAGTTAGAAGCAAGCCCCCATTTTCAAGACCCTTCCCCCAGACTGCTCTTGAGGTGAGGGAGTCTCAGGAATCCAAGCAGCAGAGGATAAAATTCTGGAAGATGTGCTGTGACTGGGAAGCAACATGCTGGGGGAAAAAAAAACCCACTGTGTAAAGTCTACCCCAAGAGGCCTTGGCTACAGAATCTGTGGTGGTGTGGGGAAACAGACGAGAGACTCAGACCTAGGTCACATCTTATTTTCTGTGGGATGGTTCCTAGGAACATGGCTGCTGCTTTCTTGTGTTCAGTGGGTAGCAGGAGAAATGGCTGGGCTTGGCTCTCCTGGCATTCAGACCGTTTCACCAACTGTGTACCCAGAAGTGTAGTGCGGGGCAGCATGCCCCGGCCTGGACTCAGGAACATTCACTTCTGTTCCTACTACTGTGCAAGGCTTAGACTATGTGTTCCTCCTCCATAGCTATTACTAACGGCTGGACAGTTAGAACAGGCCAGTCTGGTTCTCTAAATCTTCGTAAGAGAAAGTTCGTTTCCAGGGAGGCTGCAGAGTTTCCTCCCAGGGCAACCTTCCCAACTGTGCACAGAGCGGACCAGGGCGCTGACGAGAAAACAGAAGTCCTTAGGAGAGTGCCTTGTTACCCTATCATCTGGTCAAACGTGAATTGGGTGAACCTACAGTGTGCTAGGTTTCTGGAGACTCCCAAGAGCAGCTCAGCTCCAGGGTGGTGCTGGGGGTTGCAATTCAACAGCAGGGCGGGAGGAAGCTCACCGCCATCCACCCTGGAATGTGGGGCTGTTTAGCTCTGCTGGGAAATCAGGTGAGGATGGGGGCACAGATCCTGGGTGTGGGTTGGCACCTCAAAAAAGCCAACAAGCAGCTGTTTCTTCACTTTCGGGGCACACTGCCTAACTCTTTCTCAATTAGCCACTGTCTTGCTGTGCGGGGCATTTGGCTCAGCGGCGGCTGGCTGAGTTATAGAGTAGGCCTGCCGCTCAGCACCCCCTGACGCTTTCATCTTTCTTGGCCTCAACACACAAGGCCCCCAGGCTATGCCCACCTTGCAGATGGGAAAGCCAAGACCAAGAGATGAGGAAAAGTCCTCCATTCTTTACAGTGTGGAGACCAAAAAGCCCAGTGGTTAATCCCTTGGCAGGAAGCAGCCCCGGAGCCCATACTTGCCTGTTCCCAGCTGTGTGAGCTCAGCCACTTGCCTACTAGAGAGTCTTTCTAATCTGTAACATAATGTCACCGGGTTATATAAAGTTGTTGCAGAGACTGGTAGATAGAGAGGACCATGCCCTCCTCTTTCCTTCCTCAGCCCTTCGTCTGAGACTTCGTGTCTACGACACCCCGTGTCCTCCCTCCCTCGAAGAGCAAGCCCTACTCCCAACTTTTGATCTCCAATTAAAAGGGGGGGGTGTTCTTTCTCTTCTGTTCCCCAGAGCATTTTCTCAGGGAGCCTGCAGGGGAAGGCAGATGTGGAGGAGGAGGAGGAGCGGCTGGGGAATGAAAGGGGAAAGAAATGATAGTCAAGTTTTTTAATTGTTGCATAATTGGCGCACTCAGCAGCCTTGGCTATTTCTCAGGAGCTTTCATGTGTACTTCTTGCTGGAAGGGTACTTCTCCCTCGGGCCCTGTAAATCTCTGCCACTTAGACCTCTCTCATCTCTGGCAGCAGAGGGAAGATCAAACCCCCACAATCCGGGCTGTGGTTTGGCTCCTCTGCAGCCTTCTCTTCAGAGGGAGAGCAGCCCCCAGCTTTACCACCTGGGAGGAGGGGCCAGGTGCGGGCACGTCCATGCGTGGCCACACAGGCTCCCAGACTAGGCACATCCAGGACACACAGCGCAGCATACATCCTCTGCCGTCCTCTCTTCAGGCAGACTGCCCTCCTCATATCAGCACAGCATAGATGTGCCCCACAAAATGCACCTGTGTCACCCAGCCTCTCTCGGGTTCTCAGTAACGAAGGCCAGGCTGCCCTTCTGCAGGCTGGGCCAGCAAAAGCACACGCTCTCACTTCTGCGAGCCCAGCTTTCTTCACTAGTGCAAGAGGCTGCCCCAGCTGGATGTGGTGGTACCTGCTTGTTGTAATCCCAGCACGCAGAAGGTAGAGGCGGGAAGCTCAGGACTTCAAGGTTAGCCTGTGCTACATGAGACTCCGCCTCAAACAAAACCAAACAGAAAAAGGGCAAACTAGTCATGCACCACACACTCTTTCTTCTAAAGAGGCTTTGAGTAGAGTCTCGGGTGGGACTCTGTTATGCCCCCTGCTGCTGGGTAGCATGGGGCAGTTCCTAACAACAAACCATGCTGCATTCTGAAGAGCCTGGTATTGCCTGAAGGGATGCTTCTCCCAATATGGTCGTCACCATTCCAAACCTTGCCAAGAAGCCTCAGCCACAGGCAGACCAGGCTTGCTCTGTCCTGTATCCACAGGCCTTGGATCTCCCACGGTGAGGGTGACCACCACTTTGGGAAAATTCCAAAACAGAGATGGTCTAACTCTCCATCTCTAGAGTAGCATGTCTTCTTTCCATGTTGGGCCATTAAAGGCATTAGTAGCCTCAAGGGCAGATCAGTTCTAGGACTCCATGGGTATATAGGTTGAGATATAAAAGAAATCCAGATTAAAAAAAAAAACTTTCAGGAAGATTCTCCATGAAGCCAAGTGCCAAGGCACCTTGGTCAATCATTGGGGAACCCAGGCAGCTACGCTAGCCTGACAACCAACAGTGTTCAAAGTCCTGACTGTATACTTAACACAAATGGGGATGGGACTCTCCATGTCTGGGAACTTGAGGCCTGTATCTTAGCAGAACCTAGGGTGAGGGTGGGTGCAGGATGCTCTGAACTATAGCACCCCGCTTCCTCCAGCCAGGTAATGATCTTGGGCCTTGTTAAATAAATCTGGCCCAAGTGGAGCCCGAGCTGACTGGACATTTCCCTCTGGAAGAAAGCCTGAGCCTGAGTGAGAACAGAAGCCTCCTGGCTCAGCTCCTTCTCTAATCAGGACCAGCATTCAGCACGGGACTGGGAAGTGTGGCAGGCAGGGCAGAACGCTATAGAATTCCCCCCTAAAGTAAAAAATTGTGCATTCCCCGTCAAGCATCCTCTACTGACATCCCCGTGATGTTTCCAAAGGACGTTCTTATTTCAACAGTAGCTGTGGCTAGAAAATGCACTCCTGTCTCTTTGTCATTGAAACCACAAATATCAACAGGTTTCACTCTCGGCTCACTGGGAATTGGCCCTGAAAATGTCTGGCCACACCTCAGCACTGAGCTGACCATCAGCCTTTCATCTGGAACAGAACACCAGGCAGATTTCCACCAAGACTCTTCCAGGGCTTGGGGCATTCCAGAGAAGATCAAGGGTTAGACTTGAATCAGCAGACTTGCATTCAAATCCTGACACTGCCACCAGCATGGGGCATGTTCAAGTCACCTGACCTCTCCAAAGTGTCAGCTGTCACAAGTAGAGAACAAGGCCAACGTTTTACAATCCAGAGGGCATTGCAAAGTTCACATTAAATGAGGTGACTCTGCACAGCACTCGGAGCACCACAGGTGCTCACTTTACATTGGTTTTCCCTTTCCTACTCACCACTTAGTGTTGGCTGGAATGTGTCTGAAGGTGGCGGGGAGGGTGCTACCCGGAGGTATCATGTCACAGTGCCCCCATGCTGTGACTCATTACTCCATGATGAGTCAGAATTCTCAGGCACTCAGGACTACTGTATTAGTTTCCTGTGGCTGCCATGACAAACTACCACAGACTTGGTGGCTTAACAAAAACAGCAATTTATTCTTCCATAGTTCTAGAGGTCAGAAGTTCAAAATCAAGGGGTTGGCAGGACTGGTTACTTCTGTAGGGTTTGGGGCAGTCTATATTTTCTGCTTCTCTCCTAGCTTCCGATGGATGCTGGCAATCCTTGGCATTCCTCGGCTTGTAGAGTCATCTTCTAGTCTCTGCCTCCATCCTCACAGAGCTTTATTTGTGCCTTCTCTTATAAAAATTCTTATCATTGGATGTAGGGCCTGCCCCGCTAACTAGGCTGACATCTGGAGATCTCTCACTAGATTCTTTCTGCAAAGGTGCTGTACCCAAGGTCATCTTCATAGGTGCCAGCAGTTAGGACTGAGTTAGGAATATCTTTTGGGGAATACAGTTCAGATAGTATGGTTCCTTACCAGCAAGCTCCATGAGAGAGGGTGCACAGAAGTCTAATTGAATTTTGCTGACCTTTCTCTTTCTTCTTTCTCCTCCTCCCTTCCTTTAGACAGGATCTTGCTATGTAGCCCAGGCTGGCCTTGAACTTGCAATCACCCTATACCAGCCTCCCCAATGCTAAAATTACAGGTATGTGTCACCACATCCATCTGTTCTGATTCCTTTCATTCTTCCTTTCTCAATTTTATTGAATTTCTTTAGTGTGTGTGTGTGTGTGTGTGTGTGTGTGTGTGTGTGTGTGTGTGTGTATACAAATGTTCATGTTCAGGTCAGAGGACAACTTTCAGGAGTAGGTCCTTTGACTCTACCATTTGGTTACTAGGAAGCAAACTCCATTCATTAGGCTTGGCGGCAATCACCTAAGCCATATAGCTTGCTCTTTTCTGGTTTTGTGTCTCAAGGCAAATCAGGTCACTTCACTGGTTTCTGTTAGTTTTGTTTACTTTGTCTCAAGATGGGGTCTGTCTGTGTAGCCTAGGCTGGCCTGAGACTCACAGCCATCATCTTGCCTCAGTCTCCTGGAGTGCCAGCACTGCAGTTGTGAGCTACCCTGCCCAGCTTATCCCAGCTCTAACATTAATATCTTATATTTAGGAACATTAGAATTTCCTTAATTCAATAGCTAGTCCATCTCACATCTCATTTCTTGCCCGCCCCCCAACACTTGTCGAGGAAGACAGGCAGGAACTGTGCATCCTCTTGTTACAATGGACAAACGGAGGCAGAGAGTAAATGACTTGTCTAAGGCCACTCAGTGAATTAAGAGGCAGGATTAGAACTCTGTTTCTCTGCTCTTGGCCCCACGTCAGCTCCTCAGACCACAAGGCCTCTTGGGGCAGGGTATCAAGGAACTCCTTCCTCTCCCATTCTTAACCATCTCACATTTGTGGGTTTATTAGCTGCAAATTTGTGGGCTTCTGTGGCTTATAGAGGAATTTATTGTTCCATATAAAACTTTTTTTTTTTCTGGCTTCCCCCGCAGAACCACTAATGACTTTTAACAGGCAGAAAATTGAGCTGCCCAATGAGTTTGTCTTGCGTTCTGTGACCATGACGAGTTATTAATAGTTCTTCCCAGCACGGCGTTCCCTTTCCCATCGCCCTGGCGTTGGGGGTAGCCAAGGTCGCCTCCTGTCACTGCCGCCCCTTCCTCCCTGCTGGCAACGGAGCAAAACCTTCAGCACTGGACTTCCACCCCACCTCACACTCCCCCAGGAACCCCAGCCAGCTGGTCTGGAATGGAGAAGGACGGGAGGTTAAGGGGTGGAGAGCTTCACCAGGGATCCTTAACAGATGCCAGGGAGAGGAAACCGAGAAGTTGAAGATTAGCCTTTGCATATCTGGAGGAAGGAAGAGCTGGAAAGAATCAGTTATCACCACTCCCTTCGCTCCTGTTGCCATGGACTCAATCATCCCACAAATACTATGCTTCTCTTATGCGCCAGAACCCATTGCAGGCTCTGTCCAAACAGGTGGGCGTCACTGACACTAGAGGATTCAAATTTATCAATAATGTACTGCTCACATCCCATTCCTTGGGATCCCAAGCCTTTAGCAATATCATACCCAGGGGCTGATTCTGTTTAGACTCTACAGAGTCTATATTCCCGGAGGCTCTCATAGCTTTTAATACTATGAGTTTGCTGATAACTCCAACCCAGACCTTGCTCCTGAACTTCAGGCTTAAGTATCCACTAGTCAGTCCTCATTGCCCAGTAGCTAGCATAGATGTCCCATACTCTAACCTATTGATATGCCCTGGATGTGGGCCTTGCTCACTGCAATGGTCCTCAACCTTCACACTGTTGAAGTCAGACGCTAGAGCCTTCAGGTGCTCTGCATTAACAGGACCCTGGTACCCAAGGTTGTCTCAGGAATCTGATCAAAACCAGAAGACTAGATCCTGTTGTGGGTATGACATCTTCAGAGTGACAAGGGCTTTCTAGGTGAGGGAGATGAGTGCCTATAACATGTGATTCAAAGACCCAGGGAGAAGCCTTGGGTGTGGTGTGATGTTTCCCTTTGTTAGACAGACATGGGATGCATGAACTTCCAGCCAGCAGTAAGAGCCAAGGGAGGTGGGGAAGGCAGTGTTTAGTCTCAGGGTGATGAAGTTTTTCTCAGTGTGTAGAATAGCCCCACCGTGGCTGCACTGGACAGCCAGCAAACCCAGCGAGTGCTCTACCATTGAGACAGTCCAAGCAAAAACTGGATTCCCATCTCACCAGAATCTTGGAGTTCATTCCTGCCGTGGGGGCTGATTAGACTGTGTTCTTTTATCTCCTTTCCAAGCCCGGGCTTCTGCGAACCCAGGTGTTTCATTAGATCAGGAAAACAAGCAATCTCACTATGAAAGACCAGCTTCTGTTGTTAAAACCAGCCTGCTATTGCTCCGGGTATATTCTGAATGTACGCTGGCAAGGAAGAGCGTGTAGGTGGACGGAGGGCGTGCCTGTGTCTCTCAATAGAAACTGATGACAATTTTACTAATTGCTGCAGTTATTAATGGGTGGCCTTTTATGTAGGCTGTTTAGAAGGTGAAACAATGCTATTAGTCATAAAGTGTTGGTTCCTGGCTGTGCAGGCATCCGCACCATGCACGTGCAGTAGGATTCAAGACAGGTGCTCCATCTGCGGTGTGGGAAGAGCAGTTAAGACATGCATTCACCGTGCATGCTTGCCTTTATTCCAGGCCTTGGGAGATAAAGTGGATCAGAGTTTACAGTTTCCCCAAAATGGCTGTGCATTGTGTCTCATAATACTGTGGAGCCAGGCTCACCTACATTTCCCCATGCGCCCTTATCTGAGATCTGGTAGTAAACATAAATATTAGTCTTGATAATAAAATGTAAGTGGAATCCCAATTAATGTAATTCATCTTTCTTAATTGCTATGAAAAGTAGAGAGAGCAACCTGAACACCTACAATTGTAGTGTGTGATGAAGGAAGTGTGTGCCCAGTGTGCTGTGTCTAGAGAAGGAGGAGGCAAAAGGCATTGGTGTTCTTTGATCAGCTACTCTGGGTCAGTCTCTGGGCCAGGTGACCAGGGCATCTGCAATGGGTAGCCTCAACTTCAGGGCAAGAAGCACGCTGAAGAAATCAAGGTGATGTGGCTGGTAAATAGAAGTTCGACAACTTCCTACTCTCACTTGGATAACCCACAAACAAACACATGGCCTCTACATAATAATCATTTGGTTGCCGCACATTTATGAACACCCAAAAGAAGTCCTATAGACCCCTCCCCTTCACCATTTCATCCTTATCCTTCTCTCCGAGCCCTCCTGTTCATAGTCTTACCAGGATCCAACTCTGGTTGGTTGAGAAAGTGTTTTAAGCCAGTAGCCAAAAGGCCTGGGTTTGAGGTCTGCCTCTAAGAACTCCAGCAACTTACCTTTTCTCTCCAAGCTCCAGTTTCCTCATCAATAAGAAGAGGATGTATGAGACCCTACCAGCTGTACCCACTGACCCGCAGCAAGGCTCCCCAGAGATCTCAGGAGCTGGGCACTCTGCATACCCAGCTGGAAAGGAGAGGACTAGAGTTGGGGATCCTGAAGCCTCTTAGGGCTTGGGTGGTCTTCTGAGATGCTCTGACCAACTACACGGGCTTGTCATCAGTGTGACTGGATTTGGCTGAAAACTGCTAAGCAGATGAAGGGGAGGATTAGTCACGGGCAGCTGCAGCTTCCAGGCCAAGCTCCAGGTGGAGATGGGGATGGTTTCTCTTTAAACTTAGCCCTTCCCCATTTGCTTTTAGCTCCTTGCAAGGAATGAACAGAACAATGAACTCTTCTCGGGCTTCTGGCTAATTCTAGGGACTATTAAAGATAATGGACTAGAAAGTCATAGACCCACGGACGAGTTTTCTATCGGAAGTTTACAACATCATAAGGATCAGACTAAGCCGTGGTTTCTAAGAGTAGAGTAGAGTCCCAAAGGGCTGGAATGCTGCCCTGAACCAGCCAGTCCCAAGGCTAAAGGGGTCTCCATCATGTGGTCTTGTACAATGGTCTCAAATGATAATCTTTGCCAATGGATATTCACATATGTAGCCCTGTACCTGAACTACAGGGGATCCAAAATAGCACTCAGGTGCTCCCTGACCTCCCCAAGCTTCCTCATGGAGGGGTGGTAAATATGCAGATAAACTCACTGTGCTCTTGGCCTATCTGGACTCCAATCCCAGCTATTACACTACGAGATGCACAGCTGTGGCCAAATGACTGCCTGTCTCGTGCTCAGTTTCCTATCTCCAAAATGAAGGCAATAACAGTGCTTACTTCCAAGGGAATGGCGGGAATTGAATGGATTAATATATACAAACCTCCAAGAAGCATGACCCTTCCACAGTAATGACTATTATTACCAAGACAACCATCATCACCGATGAATGTCTTGCCTGCTGACGAAGAAAGCACCAGAAAACCGCTGAGAGAGTGAGTGACTCATTCTAACTGTAGGGATGAGGTTGAGTCCATGGAGAAAGGTATATTTGAACCCAATTGCAAAGGATGACTAACACTTCCACAGCTGAGAATGGAGAGAAAGGGCATTCCAGGCTGAAGGCAAGAGTGGTCCCGGCAAAAACACAAAGATAGGAAAACACATGCAGGGTTGGAAATGCAGAGGAAGCGACATTAAGGAATTTGGGCTTTGTTTTGTCTTTTTGCTAAAAGCCCTTTTAGACTTTTCAATGTAGGAGCGTGACCGAGTCAGATTTGTGTTTTAAAAAGTTCTTTCTGGTAGATGTGTAGTAATTAAGAGTGTAGACTCCAGACTCTGGCCATCAGGGTTCAAATCCTAGCTGTGATACCAGATTTGTTAAGATAGGCGAAATTGCTGTGTGTAATGGCTCACACAGTAGAAGCTTTTTTTTTTTTGTGGGGTGGTTGTTTGTTTGTTTCCTGGATTATGTAGCAGTTCCAGGAGAATTGGGGGGGGCATGTGACATTTCCTCCATACAGTGACTCAGGAACCTGGGTTCTTGCCATTCTAGAGCATTTAGCTGATGGTAAGGTAGACAGACCATGGAGGAGAGAAGCCTGGTGTTATATAAAAACCAGGGTGAGAAAAAGCAGATGAAAATTTTGCCTACCTTCCTGGGGGAGAATCTGGTCATGTAGCCACACCTTCTGCAAGGGAAGCTGGGAAATATACTCTTAGCTATGTTTTTAGATAAGCTATGTTTTTAAAGCTATGTTATTTTCTGTTAGGCCAGCCAATAGATTTTCCTGTAATGGTAGGAATGTTCTATATCTACCTGTGTTTTTAATACAATAGCTGCTAGCCATATGTTGCTATAGAACACTTGAAATGTGGCTACTAAAACGGAGATTCAAATTTTGTTTACTTATAACTAAATAGCCACATGTGGCCAGTGGCTCTGGTATTGGACAGTGCAGTTATAGAACAAAGGGAGGTGGAATTTGGTCAAATAGGCAGTAATCTCCATAGGGGTCACTTGCTAGGCATTGATGCCTGAGCAAATGGTATGTCTTCTCACTTCCCTCAACTGGTGAAAAAGATGTAGGAAGAGAATGCACCTCTCCATCTCTCCAGACTGTTGGAGGATGGGCATCATTCAGTCAAAGCACCACAGTGAGTGCTCAGCCAACGTCGCTCTGTCTATCTATGGCCGGAAGGCAGGGACAGTTAAGTGGCAATCCATGAGGGTCAGCTTCCCTTCCCTCTACATATTTCCACATGCTTCGGTGGAGCTACACCACTTACTTCTCTCCAAAATGTTCCATCTCCTCTGAATTGTGTTCTCCAAACCTAGTTCAAAATTCCATTCCCACGCCGTCCTTCAGGTGTGGTCTCTCCAGGTGTGACGGCCGTGATGCTTTGTGGTACTCTCCAGGACCTGCAGCACTGTACTGAGGGAGCTCATCCTCGCTCATGCGTGTAGCTGAATATTACTTGTAAACTGTCTGGCCATTAGCTCAGGACTGCCATTGACTAGCTCTTACACTTAAACCCAGCCCATTTTTGTTAATCTATATGTCGCCACATGTTCCGTAGCTTTACCTGTGTGCCATTACATGCTGCTCCCTGGACTGTGGGCTGGCGTCTCCTGACTCAGCCTTCCTCTTCCCAGAATTCTCCTTGTCTGCTTATCCTGCCTATACTTCCTGCCTGGCTACTGGCCAATCAGTGTTTTATTAAACCAATGTACAAAAGCATTATCCCACAGCACTTGCATTTGTCTAGACAGATGTGCTTTTTCCCATCTCTCTATCTTCCACTCTGTCCAGCAGAATTCTTGGTATCTATTGCATTGAGTTGAATCCATCGGGTGCAGAGAGGGTTACAAGGACAGTCCCTGGATAACTAGAGCCAGATTCCATCTACATGGCACCAAACAAAGCTAGAGTTTGGTGACTTCTCAGGTCACTAAATCTATGTAGACATCCCAGCACAGCCACCTCACTGGTAAGGAGTTTGCCGAGTTCTTTTGGACATTTATACAATTTTTCTTCTCCCACATTTCTCTATAAAAATAGCCTTCTAGTTTGCTTGCCTTTTCCCACTGTCTGTCTACTCTTGGCAAAGTTCCTGACCAAAAACTGCCAAGGAGAACTGGAACCACTCAATTTGGCAGCCTGGACATGGGTCCAATGAGCTGTGTAAGTGCTCCATGAGAAAAAAGCCACACAGGACACATTCCATGGTCTCTGTGGCTCAGGGTAACCCTCATTGTCACTCCAGACTATCTTGTGTCATTTTGACAACAACCTAAAAAAAAAAATCCAAGAATGTGCCTCAAAAAACCCTGAATTCTCACGAGTTTACTGATTTTTAAAGAAAAAAATTATTAATAAGCTTATTTAGAGCTTTTCAATTACTCATTCAACACATACTTGTTGAGGTCCTGCTCTGCGTCAGATATTATTCTGGTGTTTAAAATGTGAAACAGACAAAATTCTTGCATTCAAGGAGCTTTTGTTCTGGTTGGGTAGGAAGAAAATAAATATGTCATGTGCCAATAAGTTCCGAAGGCAAAGAAATGAGGGTGTCTCTTATGACATAAGAAAACACTCTAATCACTTAGTGTCCTAACATAACTAACCTTATTGTTGCTTGTGAGTCCATGGCCTGGCAGGGCCCCCTGGGCTCATTCAGGAGGTAGCAGTCCCTGGAGGCTCAGCAAGAGCTAAGGAGTCTACTAGGAGTCAGGCTAAGCCTCACGCACTTACTGGCAGCCTCACTGCTGGCTGTCAGCTCGCCCTCTCCACATAACTCACATAGCTCACCCATGAGTCCAGCTTGGGCTTCCTTACAATGTGGAGTGAGGATTCCTAGGTTGTGAAGGCAGAGACTGCAAGGCTCTTATGACTTAGGGCCAGGCCACACCGTATTACTTCTATCTTGTGTCGGTCACTGCCATTGAGAAAGCTAGGCATGCCGGGCGGTGGTGGCGCACGCCTTTAATTCCACCACTCGGGAGGCAGAGGCAGGCCGATCTCTGTGAGTTCGAGGCCAGCATGATCTACCAAGTGAGTTCCAGGAGAGGCACAAAACTACACAGAGAAACCCTGTCTCGAAAAACCAAAAAAAAAAAAAAAAAAAAAGAGAGAGAGAGAGAGAGAGAGAGAAGGCCAGGCACATCTTCGGAGTGTCACATCCTTGCTACTTATGAAAAATACCATTCTTCGTGGGCAAGCATCGAGAATTTCTGAAGGAATCGAGCCAGGTTAAAAAGGGGCACTTGATTTTGAAACAGTGAGATATGAAGATGAAGCAGCTATGCACTGCCGTATTTTGAGAGGAGAAACTGAGGTGCGTTGCAATGTAGTATAAAGGCCTAGTGAGGTACAGGGTGTGTTTGAAATACACTGGTCAGAGAAAGCGTCTCTGAAGAGGGGCAATCTAGAGAAAGACCTGAGTGAAGTAAGTAAGTAGGCCATACAAATATCTAGAGGAAGGATATTCTAGGCAGAGGGAATAGCAACCAAAGGTTCTCAGGTTAGACCACTGCAATTCTTTTTGTTAGAGATAATTCTATTACCTCTAATATTAATATTAATATTCAATATGAAGCATTTTGAATGAAGATATATCCTTTTTATTTACGGAAAATATAATTTTGTGGGCAACAGTGGAGGATTCCTAAAGGAACTGAACGAAGATCAAAGGGGGCCCTTGATTTTAAAACAGTGAGCTGTGACAACAAACCGTTTATGGAGTTGGAGACCAAAAAAGTGTCTGCCTCTCTCCCCTGCTGCCTGCACGCTCCACACTCCTCACCTGACGCACTGGGTGACTTGTGCCGCCCTTGGCTGAACCCCAGAGTCAGAAAAGTCCCCTTGTTTCCAGTCTTGGTGCGTCGGCCTTCAGTCATCCCGCACGCCGCTTGTCCCCAGCCTTCAGTCATCCGGCACACTGCTTGTCCACAGCCTTGCCCTCACACAGCCTGTGGGAGCATCTCTGTGAGCAAACCAAACTATGAGACACGGGAGACCAACGCTGCGTCTGGCTTACCAAAGGACGGAGCAGTGCAGAGGGGTTTTCTGGTCTAATTACCCGCTATCAATAGGGCAGTCTGAGGGTAATGGGTAATTAGTCTGTGTGTAGAGGGGGACAATTACCTAGCTCACTGGCTGCCAGATGCTTGCCACTGCTCCTCTGGCCTCCTAGGCTGGGTTCCTGGCTCTACCTGTGGCCTATTAAGTGGAATGACCCTCCCATGCAGAAGAGCCTGTCATTATCTCTGTGTTAACATGGCATTTATCCTCAAAGACTCTGCCAAGCTACTTAGCAATTAAAAGACCTCCACATAGCCCCCTGATTTAGCCTTGGACAACCATTAAAGTTGTCAGGGCAGGGATGGCTTTAAAAAGCTGAAAAGATGGACCAGGTTCTTCCCTGAAAGGGTCAGTTGACATCCCAGGAACTGACACTCTCACGTGTGTCCCAAAGCCTGGGACTGCGCACCTCAGACACAGGATTTGGGAGGCATCAAGACACCCCCACCCAAGTCAGGCATGTTACACATAGGCTAATTCATTGGCTGCTTAGTGCCAAGACTGAAGTGGACTTTTTGAGAGTCGCTGTCTCTCCTGAAGTCCGTGACAGCCCTGACAGACAGGGAATCCTACCACACAATGAGGCCACACTTTCGGAAAGTCCTCTGAGACTTCCCCAGAAAGCAACAAAGGGAACTGTAAGAAAGGGCAGCCACACAAGTTGTCAAAGAAACCATCATTCTGCTTCACTGTTCCTCTCAAAGCTCAACCCCCACCCCACCCCCACTTCCTGCAGGCGTCACTACCTTTGGGCTTATCTACTTGTCACAAGCATTTCTGAGTGTGTCTGAGGAAAATAAAATTAACTCCAGCCTGCCCCATCTCTCTTCCCTTTACCCTATCATTGCTGCCCAAGGGCACAAACCAAAAAGTCCCCTGAAGGAGTGGGGGGTGGGGTGGCGGGTGGGGAAAGCTGTGATTGCTTGTAGGTCAGTCAGTATTTGACTTCTATTACCTAAAAGGATGCTACTATGAGTATCTTTATCCAGATATCTTCACCCTCAGGTGTGGACTTTCCTGTAGGATAATGGCTGTAAGAGAGCCTGACTATGTGAATTTCAACGTGAAAAGATGTCCGATTGTTAAAAGTTGTGCACATTTAGTTTATTAGCAAGCTTGCCTTCCCTCATCCTTGCCAACTTGGCTTGCCGCCCCTTCGAAAACGTTCTCTCATTGTTTTCTGATTATGCGTGTGATAAGTGTTCCCTGTGTAAAAGAAAAAATGGCAACTGCAGCTAAATGAAGAGAAAGGAAAGATTAACTCCCATGCCGCCATTCAGAGGGAAAGATCGGCCAGGTGTGAGGACACACAGCCATAACTCCGACACTTTGGAGTCTAAAGCTGAAGGATCAAAAATTCAAGGCCATCTGAGATACCCAGGGAGATTCCATCTCACAACAGCAGAGGCTGTAGCTAAGGTAGCTGTAATCTGAAGAACTTTCTGGAATCACTAGAGCTAGTAACATGTTAAAGAGCACTTCCGTCTCTCTTTTCTTCCTTCCTATGAATCCAAAGACCTAAAACAGACCTTCCTGAGATTTGTAGAGATTGTCCTGAGGTAGGCAGTTCCAGATATGCACACCCCTAAAATGTGTCCCCACTCAAAACAGTTCTGCTGCCAGGAAGGCTCCAAGCCTGGGGATTTGTGGAGTAGGAATGGAGTACAAACATTCAGAAAATGTGTTTTCAGACCTTGGCAGCTGGATCCAACAGATTGGAAAACCCATCTCCCGGGCCAACCCTATAGCCAAGTTTCCATGTCTCAGGGACCCTGACATGCCCTGTTAAGCCTCTGAGCTAATGACTGCTCCACTTTCCATTCCAGAGACCTGAACTATAATGAGCTACAGGAATTCCCCGTGGCCATCCGGACCCTGGGCAGGCTGCAGGAACTGTAAGATCTTCTGTTGGTGTGTTCTGGGGGTGCTTCTTCCAGGGGCAGAGGCCAGCTAACTCACCAAATCACCTCCCATAGTCCTTGTGACTGGTCCTTATAAAAGCTGTGGCTGGAAACCCTCCATAGCCCCGAGAGCCGCTCTCGGTAGTCACAGTTCTTGGAAGTTTGGCTTTGAACGTTTCTTGGGGGTGCATCATCAGCATAAATGGCTCAAGTCTGAGAACATACATGGAAGAAACCATCTCTTGCAGCTTGGACCTGGCACTGCCCTGGCTATATCTGAAGAAGAATTAGAAGGAGAACTAGAGGCTGGTTTATAGGGTCACTCTTTATTACCATCCCTAGAAGGATTAGAAAATTGTCTCTGGAGCCCCATGGCCATTTATTATTATTATCATTTCAGTTGTGTGTGAACATGCATGCATGAGTGTGCATGATGTATGCATGGGGGGGGGTGGTACACGTGCCATAGCACATGTGTGGAGGTCAGAACCCAACTTTGTGGAGCCAGTCTTTCCTTCTGTATTTCCTTCCAGGTTTTGAACTCAGGTTGCCCAGCTTGCGTGGCAAGCACTTTTACCTGTAGCATGAGTCTTAAAAGGTTCTTATTAATAAAATCAAACCTGAGCCAGTTATTGGGGTGAACACTGGAAGGTCAGAGAGACAGAACAAGCCACAGCTATCTCACCTCAATGGATCCTCAGCTGGTCTTGTTTCCTCAGACTGGATGCCCGAGCCCTCATCCAGAATGGGTCTCAGCTGAACTGCTGCTAGAAGCCTGATAGCTTAACCAGCCACATGCTTCTCCAGGCCAAAGGCCTCTCCAGGGCAAATGCCTCTAGTTTCTGGTCCTCACGCCTTATATACCTTTCTGCTTTCTACCACCACTCCCTGGGATTAAAGGCTGGCTTTCTGGGATTAAAGGCGTGGGTCACCATGCTTGGGTGTATCCTTGAACACATGAATTTCTGCCTCTGGAATGCTAGGATTAAAGGCGTATGCTACCACTGCCTATCCTCATGTTTAATATTGTGGCTGTCCTGTTCTCTGACCCCAGATAAGTTTATTAGCATTCACAATATTTTGGGGAACACAATACCACCACATTTACCTGCTGAACAATCTCATTTTCCCAACCATTTGTTATTCTATTTGAATACTCACTAGACTGGGTTCTGTGTTTGGTGTTAATACAAACCAACGGTAAGATAGACATGGGATCCTCTAAAAAGGATCCTGCAGCCTCATCCATGACACTAAGGAGCATTCATGAAACAGGAACAGGACAAAGCAACATACAATTTCAGCCTTAAATTGTGGTGTAATATTGGCTAAAATAGCCATGGAAATTCAGAGTAGCAGACAGCTCACTGTGGACTGAGTCTGCTGAGACTGGTCTCCAAGGATGAGTGGGATTCAGGTGGCAATGATGACGGAAGAGAATAGGTATTTTAGTCAGCAGGGGGGTACAAACACAGTCCTGACAGGAAGAGGTTAAGGTAAATGATGCCCACAAAGGGATACCAAGCTTGATGGGGTGTGCTCAGTGACCTCAGAAGTCTAACATATAGACCAGAATCCAATTAAGGGGACATGAAGGTTCATGACTTTTTCTTGAGAAAAAGTATACACATTTAGGTATCAGTCCATCCATCCATTGTTCCATCCACTGATATAATTCATCCATCCATCCATCCATCCATCCATCCATCCATCCATCCATCCATTCAATCATGCATGCATCATCTACTGAGAGAAAGCTGTTTGCAGAGAGGGCCTCTGTTATCTAAATCTCTCAACCTCTCAGAGCTTGACCTAGCCCAAGACACAAAAGAGCTATTCAAACAAAAAGGCTGTCTAGAAGGAATGAAGGAAGGAACAAGCCTTGGTGGGCAGCAACGCCCAGAGATACCTGAGGATGAACCGTGAGTGACAAAGCATGAGTGAAAGGAATGCTGGAGAGCAGGAGATGGGAAGAAGTGAGCAGATGCTAGGGCTCGCGAAGTCAGAGGCTGCAGTGGGAAGGAGCTGTCGAGAGGCCCGCTCAAACTGGGCTGTGTGATTTCCAGCCCAACAGGTTGTTTCTTGGGAAAGTGTCACAGCAACCCGAACTCACTTGCTCTTGGCTTCCAGACCCTAGACACTTGGTGGGGTACTCCATTACTCACCATCCGCAGACGCCATCCACGGACATTTAACGCCTCTGCTGCTCTGCCCCTTCTGTGTTTCTTCACTTCAGGAAGAGCCTCCCTCACCCAGGATCCCCTGGAAGTTCTTTTCTTTCTGTATGCTCCTTTTCCTTCCACACACCCATGGCTTCCTCTGTGGGGACCTACCACGGCTCCTGCCACACATGACCAAGGACTGGGTCCCTTCCTTAGGACCTGAGCTCAACTATTTACTCTGGAATTAGTCATTCTCATAGGCTTTCTGAAGTTTGAGACCTGGAAACTGTCCCCACTTCCCTCCCAACACACAAACACACACACACACACACACACACACACACACACACACACATGTGCACGTGTGTGTGCCAGGAAAGGCTGAGTATATTGTGGAACAGAGAAGAAAACTCACAGGCAGGATTGGAGGCTGAGATTTCCAGATTGAGATCCCTTTGATCTCAGGACCTGTCTAGTCAGCTGTCAGAAAGCCCC